>CAUYPK010103295.1:0-61411 GCA_963574355.1 Loris lydekkerianus
CCAGTGAATCCACACATGTTTTATTTGGGAATGCAACCAATGGATTTTCCGCTAACAGATTTTGAGTTGTGGGGAGATGGCAGAAATTTTCCTCCTTCACTTGTTTGATGAGGAGGCCTAATTTTACTTCAAATGCTTTCACGTGTGATTGCATGTCACAGATGAGCTTCCCCTTTCCTTGAAGTTGCACATTGAAACTGTTGAGTAGCTCTGTTACATCTGTCAGAAAGGCAAGGTGCCATTTTGATTCTGCATCATTGAGCTCTGGTACTTCTTTGTTTTTTGAAAGCAGAAAAGCTATAATCTATAGAAGTAAATCATAGAAATGTTTTAAAACTCTCTCTTGACTCAGCCAATGGACTTCTGAGTGGTATGGAACATCTTCACAGGCAACATTTAGCTCAGACAGGAATTCCTAAAATTGTCTGTGGTTTAGTGCATTACCTCTAATGAAGTTAACACAAGATACCACAGTTTTCATAACAGAGTCCAACTTCTGTTACTGTGATTTACTATACAGTGCTTGTTGGTGGATGAGGCAGTGTATGGCTATTGCATGAGAATGGCTATGTTTGTCCATCTCTTGATTAATGCGAGCAATTACTCCTTTCTTAGACCCCACCATGCTAGGAGCACCATCAGTTGTGACACTAGGTAATTTTGCCCAGTCCAACTCCAAACTATTCACAGTTTGGCAAACCTTTTTATAGATATCCTCTCCTGTAGTTGTTCCTTTGATGCTTTGCAGGGCAGCAAGCTCTTCTGTGACTTCAAAATAGTCATTCGTCCCATGAATAAACATTAGAAGTTGTCCAGAATAATGAACATCATTACTTTCGTCGAGTGCCAAGGAAAAATAGGAAAGTTTTTTTGCAGAGTTTTGAAAATGCTGATGCAAATTGTCTACCATTTTCTCAATCCTTCATGTAATTGAGGGTGCTGAAAGACTCACTATACTAAATAAATCAGCCTTCTCTGGACACATCTCTTTGGCAACAGAAAGAAGGCATTCTTTAACAAATTCTCCCTCCACAAATGGTCTGCCAGTGCATGCTATTAGCTTGGCAACTTGAAAACTTACTCACAGTGATGTAGTATTTAGCTGTTTCTGCTTCACAAAAGTATTTTGCTGAGTTGTCAATGTATATTTCAGTTTTAATATTTTATCTTTTCTCACTTCTCCAACCAAACAATCATATTTATCTTTATGTTGAGTTTGATAGTGTTGACGCAAATTGTATTCTTTGAACACAGATAATATATTCTGGCATATCAAACACACAGCTCTTTCCCTTTACTGCACGAAAAAGTAATCATAAGTCCACTGTTCTTTGACTATCCTACACTCCAAGTCAATTTTTCTCTTTCTTGATATCATTGTTTCCTAGGGATTCTAAATTGGTATTAGTAAAATACCAATAGATATATATATACAGTGCTCCAAAAACAATATACCAGCAATAACTTTGCCCACACAGACACATATAGACTGCACTGCCCATCAATGCAGTCTGATCAGTGTCCATCAATGCAGTCTGATCAGTGTCCATCAATGCAGCCTTGCCAGTCCACATCATTTCAGCCTCGCCAGTGCCCATATGGTGGAACTCCACTTTTACCTCAAGCTCACACTGGTGCAGTGTGGGAACAGGCATGATTACAGAGCCAGATCCTCCACCACCTTTCCAGTTCACACTGCCCTGTACGAACCACACTGTGATCTGTGAACTTGCATGTGAGAAGACCCATGCAATCAGATTCCACTGCAGGAAAAAAGAAGGCATGTATGCCTTTTTTCTTCCAAATCTAATGTGAGTTCAGCCATACAAGCATATGGCTGAACTCTCACTGCTCAAAGATCACAACAGTGTGAACCGGGGCTTACACAGCACACAACATACAACATCATACACAACTGAATAGCAATCAGAATATAAATGCACTTACTGTCAATTAAAATGTTTCCTACTCCTCGGCTGTCTGCAGAACAGGATTAAGTTCCCATGGGGCCCTAGGCAGATTACCAATTTGGGGCCCCCATGTGATAACACTGAGCACTGACCATTTGCATTAACACTGACTGCTGACAATTTGCATTAATACTGAGCGCTAACAATTTGCATTAACACTGAACACTTACAATTATTATTACCACTGAGCACTATTTGCATTACCTCTGAGCTCTGACCATTTGCATTACCTCTGAGCACTGACAATTTGCATTAGCACTGAGCCTGACTATTTGCATTATCACTGTGATGCAATCCCCTAGAAACCACCCCCAACCAACTAACCAACTTAAAAAAAAAGGCTCTCCTAACTTCAAAAAAAGTCTCTTCTAACTACAAAAGAAAAAAGGCACCCCCTATCTGCAAAAAAAAAAGACCTCCTAACTTCAGAAAAAAAAGGCCCCCCTTAGCTGCAAAAAAAGGCTCTAGTAACTGCAAAAAAAAAAAAATAGACCTCCTAACTTAAAAAAAAAAAAAAAAAATCTTAACTTGTTCTTACCTTGGTCCTTAGGCAGCAGCAGGCTCTGCACAGGCAACCTGGTGATTCCTCCAATTACACCAGAAACTGAGAGGAAGAGTCAAGAGTCAGAGAGAAGGAGGGCAGCAGGGAGAGACAGAGAGAAGGAGGGCAGCAGGGAGAGACAGAGAGAAGGAGGGGCGGCAGGGAGAGACAGAGAGAAGGAGGGGCGGCAGGGAGAGACAGAGAGAAGGAGTGGAGTCGGAGAGTTGGCACACATTCCACACATGCGCACTGCGGGCCGGACCAGTGGGCTGCTAAGCAAGACAGGCAGCTGTGGCTAAAACACCCGGCAGGTGGGGATAAATGTTCTCAGGGGCCGCACGTAGCCCACAGGCCGTAGTTTGAGGACCCCTGGCGTAAAGCTATGGTTCCCTCTGCCTCCCAGGTGTTTTGGACATGAATATCAACAAGCTAACCCAGCTTCGCCTTAAAGAAAGTGAGTTGCCTGAAGTCAAGAAAGAATGAGATGCGAAGCTCCTTCCCAGAGGCCTATGTGGCAGCATGCACCTGTTTCCATTATCCGAGAGCCATCAGATAGGTATTCCATGTAGATGAGGTTGATTGTAAATGCAAATTGGGAGTGGGCTGGAGATTGACTGGGAGGAAGTAAAACAGTGGGTGAAGGCCTGGAGGTGGGAAGCAAGTGATGAGCAGGAAAGAAGGCAGAGCCAGCAAGGAGCCAGAAGCCAGATCTGAGTTCTGACTGCAGGAGACCGGCTGGGAGAGGCCTCCCTGCTGTTTCAGCAAAAGCTCTGTACGTGTGAGAACCAGAAGAGTCCTGGAGAATCCTGCAAAGTTAGGGGAGCCTCTTAGAACCACGGTGTGGGCTGTACCTGGCAACATCAGATTCATACACATGGATGCTGACTCCATAGCCCATGGTGCATAGGACTTGGAAAACTCCTGAGGAGCCTCCTTGCCTCTGGGGACCAGGCTTCTTATAATATGCTCCAAATACTACATCATGGCTTCCCTCATGCCTACTCCCCAGAAGAGAGCTCAGAAAATCAGGTGTTGTACCTCGTCTGCCCAGTGGATGTGGAAGACTTAGAAGACCAGGCTGAACTTGACCTTGGAGGTCAAGGACAAATCTCTAATAGTGCCTTCTAATCACTTTCATAATACTTTGACTCAAGCGCCAATGAGATTATTTGGTGCATTGGGAACCCGCCTTCCCGTCTTCCTTTCTCCTGGCTTGGTCACGGGTGGCCAGTGTTTGAGCCCAGAGCCCACAGAGGATAAGACATAACAAACCACATCTGTGCACATCTGTGGGCTTAGGAATCAAAACAGAAAACCAAATAACCAAAGTGTTTGGTCCATGGGGTTGGCTCCACTCAGTGTCCACCATCCTACTTTCCTGGAACAAACTAACCAAAGACTCAGGACTATTTTTGGCTGATTAAGAGGGAGCCTGGAATCAGGGTTTCTGTTTTAGCAGCTGCAGCCAACAAGGTGCTGCTACAAACAACTGCTATTATTCTCAAATACTCAGAGCAAGCATTATTTGGGCTTCTGCCGCCCTGACAATAGCTCTTGTTTTATCCTTGTTAGCCCCTCCACACTTGGCCATTAGGATGAATTAGGGCAGCAGAAGAGACAATCACCTGCTAAGGGTGTCCTTAGAGCCTGAGTCCTTGCGATTAGCTGAAACATCTCCATATCATTTACAGAACAGCAGCTCCCCATGGCAATGCAGTCAGGATATGATTGCTGACTTTAAATAACAAGAAGCATACAGATCCACATGCAGCTGTGACCCAGCCATGGAAACAGCCTTTGAGAGCATAGGGGAGGCTGAAAAGAACAAATCCTTGAAGAGGGCTATGGCCAATGTATACCCAGAGACTGGCCTGAAAGGGCAGGGGTCAGCAACAAACACCCCAAACATGATTCTCCACTCTGGCCAGTGTTTGGAGCTCCAGCCCACATTCCCTCCTATCATCACGTGTTTTAGAACAAGGGTGGTACCCTCAGTCATCACCCATCCTCCTGCCTGTGACAGACATCACTAATCAATCTTTATTGCTCAGGCTGGGTATAGATTCAGACTGCCTCAATCCAAAGCTCCAGTCAGCCACCACCAATTGAATGTGGAATAAAATTTGGTCATCAGCCCTGCTTAATCTACTACTTTTATGATTAAGTGGGTCAGAATGGGAATTGTTGGCCTTCCCACTGGTTGTGAAGGACCATCTTGGCCTCTCCTTTGCCTTTCAGTGCTCATGCAGGGCACTGGGGAGGGCCTTAATGGTTCCCAGCAGTTTGGTGACAGAAGGCTGGGAGTGCCTGGCCCATGTCAGACCTTATCTAGCACTGATTGGATGGAGTGCATGAAGCATCCTGTCTGCTCAGCACCTCATGTGTGTCCTGGGAGCAGCTGCTCCCTCTTTAGTATGACGCCTCTTCTCTCTCCAACAATGTGGTTTAGTGGGTGCTGCCAATCACAGAACCTACCCAATGGTTTCATTGGCCTGCTCAGACTAATCATGAACAAGAAGACCTGTGCTGGGTGAGGAAGAAGCTTTCCTTGAGAATTTTGAACCCAGCTCTAAGGGAAGAGGGGCTGGTCCTCTTTGGTGGTAGAACTGTGAAGTGCAATGCATGGAAAGTGCCAGTGGTCATTTCTTGACAATGGAAGAAATTTGTCAGAGGAGATAATGCTAACACATAAAAATGAATGAACAAGAGAGGTGGCAGGCAAGAGAGATGGAGATGAGAGATGGGAGGAAGAAAGAGGAGAGAGAGAGAGAATCTGGCTCCAGTTCTCCCAAAGACCAAGCTACCGACACCCCTTCAATAGTCACATCAGTCTTAGAATAAAGTCTCCACTTTTGGTTATGTTTTTGAAATTTTGTCTTTGTCACTTACCACCAAGAACCTAGACAGGTACCAGTGCATAGCTAAGAGCCATGAGAGGAGGGTAAACAGGGGGTGGGACTCCTGGAAGCAAGCATTCATGCTCCCTGGGAGCATGGTTTGTACTGTCACAGTCATGAGGGGCCTGACCAGTGGGGTACCGCCAATGAGGAAGAGATTGGAGCAATTCCACCCTTTTTTATTAGTATTCATTTTTTTAAAATTTCAGAATATTACTGGGGTATACGTGTTTTGGTTACATAATTTGCTTTTGTACATTTTAACTTAAAGTTATAAGTGTTCCCTTGCCCGTGGATGTGTGCATTGTACCAGTTAGGTGTTAATTATCTCAATCCCTCCTCTTCCCTCCCACAAACTTGATTCCTGTTGAGTTTTACTTCCGTATGTGCACATAAGTGTTGATAGACTAGTTCCAATTTAGTATTGAGTGCATGTGGCATTTGTTTTTCCATTCTCGTGATACCTCACTCAGAAGAATGGCTTTTAGTTCCATCTAGGTTGTTAAAAAAGATACTAATTACCATCTTTTATGGCTGAGTAGTACTCTATGGTATACATATACCACATTTTATTAATCCACTCATGTATTGATGAGCTCTTGGGGACGAACCCACTCTTCATGGAGGTCCTTTTCATGCGCTGGCCCTGGGGTATCTAGACCTATGGTCCCCTTATCCATCATGAGCTCAATAGAGTCTTCCAGGATTCTTTGAGATCTTCCCAATCCCTATAACAAATCCCTTTTTATTTAAAGCAATGGGTGTAGATTCTGTCTGCAGCTAAAAAACTCCAGTATTGTGCCACATTCTGGGGTGATCTTCCTTCTCCCCTCACAGCACAATACCCCGGTCAAGTGCATTAACTCTGGCATCAAATAGACCCTGATTCAAATTCCAGCCCTATCATTTTCTACCCTTTTGGTCTTGGGACTAAAGTTGGTATAAAATGGTTGTGATTTTAATAGGTGCCTCATGGAGTTGTTATGAAGATCATGTATGTTACGTGCATAGTAATAGACATATAGCAAGGGCTGGATGGATGATTGTGATTGGTATTCTCTCAGCTAGGTTTCTTTGCAAGCTCACCCAGGCTTCACATCGGCTTTGAGAACTCAATTAAAGAGCAGACAAAAGAGCATTCACGACATACAAAAAGAGGATTTTGGTGATCTAGAAGGTGAACGGAACAAGATGAAATAAAACAGGAGTACATGCAAAGTCCCAATCTGAGGTAAAGAAAATCTGAACAAAGACAGGGGGGCTGACACACAGTATTTGGTTACAATTACAGGAGACAGATTTTGTACGGTTTAGAAAAGTGATCAATGTGTATCACTAGTGTGATGTGTTACCAAAGAGCTAATACAGTCCTCAGCTGTGTTACTAGAAGTAGCATGGGTAGCTGGACCAAGGTGAATGTACTGCTCTACTCAGTGTTGATCAGCCTGCATCTACCAACTTGCATTTAATGCTGCAAAAACATTACCAGGAGAGGATGCAGATCCCAGCTTGAGTTCAGAGAGCCAGTCAAGATGGGCAGAGGACTAGGATTATAGCTAACAGTTGTGGCTCTTTTATTAAGTGCTGGAAGCCACTCCAAATTCAATCTTAACTCTTTCCCCAGCAGGATAGACTTGAACTTATAGAAGAGAGGATGGGCTGCATATAGTTGGATTCAGTCCTAATAATATGGCCATGACAAGGATGGCAAATGTGTGACATATAGGCCACCCATCCAGTCCCATCCCATGGCAGACACCACTACTTGATTACAGAACCTATTTCCAATGCATCCTCTTCAACCAACATTGCACTCAACCAAGGATGAGTCCCACAGGCCAGTCCATAACTAGATGGATGGGATGGGCTGCAAATTGTGACCAATCTAATTATGAGGACATGGAACCTCTTTCAAAACCACCAAGAGACATAGGAGAGAGGTTGGCAGGGACTTCCAGAGGCAGACATAGCCAGTCACTTGTTTTGGTCTCAAAGGTACAGAAACTTGGTAGTACAGATGCACCCAGAGTGGATCAAGCTCTGTGAGAAGGACAAGGCTGTATGGCTACCAAATCCCGTTTCATTTTCCTCTTCTTGGGTACACAAGAAGACTACACTTCCCAGCCTTCCTCACAGTTCATTTGGGTGCCATACTGGATTCTGGCCAAAGGGTTGGGAGCCGAATTGATATACCTCACTTCTAGGCCAAACCGTAAAACCCTTGGGGGAGTGATTTGCCCATCCCCCCAACTCTACCCAGCCCCCTTCATCAGCAACCCCGGAGGCCATGTATTGAGGATGGCAGCATGGTAAGGCGAAAGGAGCCTGGATGCCTGCCTTATCACTAGGAGGAAAGCTCCAAGCATTTCTACACGATTCACATCAGAACGTGACACTAAATTACCCTTTGTTGTGTTAAGCTCCTGAGATGTCAGAGCACGGTATTACTGTGGCAGAGACCACCCTCCCCTGACTACATCAGTTCAGCACATGTCTGCTGTTTGTCCAATGTGGTTGGAACCACCAGCATTGGAATTACCCAGCGAGCTTGGTTGACCTGCACATTCTTAGCTCGGCCTCTGAAGACCTGGAAGATGCCAGGAAGGGCCCAGGCATTTATAATTTTGGAAAGTAGTCTGGTGATTCTTCTTCTCCCTGAAGTTTCAGAACCCCTCCCTGCTTGGTCACACTCACAGGAACCAATTTATCACTTTGCAGTGAGAAATAGAACTGTGAAGCCAAGCAGAACCCTGGATCAGCTGCCCAGTTCTATCTTTTCCCATGATCACATGTAAGTGGAATGAAACCGAATTTCTATCTGAAACCACTTGGGACCCTGGAACTGGCTCCGGAGTTCAGAAAGGGATCTTTTCAGCATGAAACACCCCCCCCCCACACACACACACACAGTCCCATCACTACACACTCATTCTGGGATCTCCTGGGATCAAACAGGGTGCCCCCTTCCCCAGACCATGCTGGAAGCATCTGGATCCACACTCCCTTTGGACTCTAAAGGTCATTCCTATGCCTTCTCAGCCACTCCTCAGGCAGGAGCCAGTATAATAAATTAGAGGATTCCCTTGAGGCCACACCTGTGTCACACGGTGCCCAGGCATCCCCTTAGCATTCGTCTCCAGCATGGGGTTGGGCGGCGGAGGGATGCACACACATGCACCTGCTATATGTGTTGACTCTTGCATGGCTCCCATCTTTAAGATGTGAGGGCATCTTCTCCCCCCATCTGCTGACCACATGAGCTCCTGAATGTCAGCTCTGCCACTCACCCTATGGGCTAACCGGGGCAAATTATTTGATCTCACCAAATTGCAGCTTCCTCACCTGTTAGAGAAAACAATAACCACCTTTCACAGTTATTGTGACATTTGCATGAGGTACGTATTTTGGACAGTGTTAAGCCTTACCCCAACTATAGGGTGTCCAGTTTGAAGGAGAGGGGATAGAAGGGTGGGATAACACGTCAGGCTGTCGTGCTCAGGGACCCAGTGATTCCCTTCCATGTGCACATCTTAGAGAAGCACTTGCCATGAGCTCCTGGAGACCCAGGCAGGAACACCCACAGCCATGATGGACGTAAAACCCCACGCCGGATGAAAGGTGCATTATGACCGTTCTGTGCAGTGCTACACCTGAGCCACACAAAGACTGGAAGGAACCCTGGAAACAAGACTGAGGGGAGAAGTTGCATAATAAATACTTTTTGGTTTGTTTATGAGAACCCACTGATGGTATGTTTTCATAGACAATGAGGGAATGATAAAGGCAAAGTCCAGAGAGCCACACTTGGTGGGGAGCAGAGGTTATAATCAGGGGAGCACCCGGGGTGTCAGTGGTTTGGGCATGCTCTAGTTTCTAGGTTGGGATGCAAATGCTGGTGTTATTTTATTGTCTTCTTAATATATTATATCTAAGATATGTATAGCTTTTATGTAAATCAGATGAAATGAACAGAAGAAAATAAACCAATGTCTTATTCTTATATAGTGTTAGCCATATAGTATAATATATTAGTAGCAATAATAATAAATAGTAGCAACAATGAATCTCCATCCTACTTGTCCACTGAGTCCTCATCATCCTATCCATGGCAGCAAATATAAATAGAACCCTTGGGAGCCAAGCCCTGCTCTGAACACTCTACATGTGTTAACATATTTAACCTCCATGCAAATCCTATGAGGTGAGGTATTGAGTCAGAAAGGTGACTTTGCCCAAGAATGTGGACCCACTAAGTGGCAGACCCAGAACTCAAACCCAACCTGCCTCACTCTCCAGCCTGCGTTCCTAATCCCTGGGTGCCACAGTCTTTCATAAACCTGCAGCTTGCCTTGATTCACTTTATTTAACCCTCACGCTGGCCCTCTCAGGAATAGGCTCTTGGCCCATGTTCTGGATGAGGAAACCGAGGCTGAGACACCATCACATGCCTGTTCTACATGGCACCCTGCCTCCAGCAGGCAGGGAGCATGTTCATATACCACTTCCCTCGCCAAGCCCATGGCAGAGCACCTATCTGATCAGGACACACCATCAGGTCCTTCTCTAGTTAGGTGCCACTAATAAATCCACAAAAATCATTCCATATCTTGAAACCTAATTGTCCCCCTTAGTGCTAAGTGACCTTTGCTTCTGCAGGTCCTCAGAGGTGGTTCCCAACCACTGCCTGCCTTCCTCTGCGTCTCCTGAACTACATACAGCACCTGTACCCACCCCCTGAGCACTTCCAGCCCTGAGGGGCTGGTCCTCCCACCAGCCAATGCTCCACTCCTGGAACAAATCAAAACGGGCCCTGAACAAGTCTCTGATGTCCATGCCTCGGTTTCCCCAAATGTGCACTGTACAACAGGCTGCATGATAGACCCCAAGCCTTTAAGAACAACAGCTGTAATATGTGTTTTCTGCTCCCCTTGGAGGAAGAAGCTAAAGATCATGCCCACTTGAGGTCATATTTCTAGAAACTCAAGACTTTGGGGCCCTGGTAGCCTCCCCTCAGGAGCCCCACATGCCATTTCCAGCAGCCTGCAGTGGCAGCACATTGCAATAGATATTAATTGCTACATTAAATTCTATGATATTGCTTAAGAGAATGTTCATTTAATTTCCCTGCAACTGTGGTCAACCTGATCTTTAATCGAAACTGACAGGTACAATTTAAATCAGGTAGCAAACTTCCCTCTCTTTAAAAGAGCCAAGAATGGCATGAATATTAAATGGTCAGGACAGTTGGCAACACTAATACAGCTTAAATCAGAACAAGCCTCAGCTACAGCTTTTAATTATTCATGCTCTCCTGGTAAGTCGGGCCCTGACAGCAGTGTCACCGGGAGTTCAGGAAACATCCTCAACATGACATGCAAGACAAGGGGGGGCAGGGGTGGGGCCAGCATGGCCCAGGGTCCCAGGTCAGGCCCTAGCTGTCTGAGGGGGCAATTTCGAGGGCTGTCCTTGCAGTCTTGGCGTCACTTAAATGCTGTGTGCTCCTTTGGGGAGGGACGGAAACAGAAATGCTAAGAGGCGCAGGCAGAGACAGAGGCCTAGACAGAGAGAGAGGTGGGAATACAGGGCATAGACCAAGCTCTGAGATGGGGACAGACTTACAGAGAGAGGGGGCAGGGAGAGGAAGAGAGGAAGAGGGAGTGGGAGAAAAAAAGGGACGAGGGAGAGAGAGAGATGGAAACTCTCGAAGACAGACATGTGGCCGAGCCCAAAGTTGCATATGAGACTTGGAAAGACAGAGCTTGGACAGATGGGGCCAAATAAGGAGAGGGGAGCTCAGAGCCTGGGATCTGTCTGTGAGCACAGGGGCAGGGGAGCAAGTGGGTAGCAGGGTGGGGCGCACAACGTCAGGAGAAAACAGACACTACTTATTATGTCCAGAGACAATTGCTTGGGGATGGAGGGCAGAGCTTGCCTTATAGGAAAGAGCTCTGGGAATTGCACCAGCTCCGCTCAGCACTTCCTGGGCAGAGCTGGGTCCATAAATCACTCAGGGACTGGGGGTAGGGGGAGGGATGTGCAGCTTCAAAAGCAGCACTAGGCAGGGGAATGGGGGGAGGGACTGTGAGGGGTCTGGGGCAGAGCAGTAAACAGGACCGATCACAGACAGCCAGACCTGGGGATGAGACAGAAAGACAGATGGAAGAGACAGGAAGAAAGACCAAGAGAGATCCACTGGAGAGGAGGATGTCATTCTGAGAGGGGTGTGCATGTGCAGAGGTGGACGGAGACACACAGGGAGAGTCACGGAGGGGGAGATGCAGAAAGAAAACATTGCCTTTCCCCACTGACCTTTGAAAATGCTGTTTGCTGGGAACTTGCTGTTCTTAGGAATAACACGCCTTCCTGCGCATAAAGCACTTACAAGACACCTTCCCATCCATTACTTTCTCTCCTCCTTAACCCCTCCCGACATTGTCCAACTGTAGAGGAGTATTCTAGAATATTCATCCCCTAAAAACACTGCCCAGTACTGAGGCCACTCGATTAACCCAAATCATCAGGGAATAAGCATTTGTCTAAATTCTCTCTCCCTGGCCCCGTTTCCAGCCTCCACCCTATCTGAAATTGATGTTCCTGGGACAGGCAAAGAGCACTGAGGGAGAAGCCACTCCCACCACAGAGCCTCAGTTTCTCTCTCTGCCCAGCAGAATGTGGGAACCCTGAAGAATCCGCTGAAACACGGCTGAGTTAACCTGAGAAGGTGCAAGTCCCAAATACATGTGAGAGAAATTGTCATGACCCACAATAAAAGGACGCCTTATTAATATGTGCCCTGTGGAACTGGGGGAAACATCCCGGAGCGTCTGCTCCAAACTTCCTCCTTCCACAAAGGGTTCTCTTCAGTTTCCAAAAGGAAAAAGTCTGACCCCTGCTCCTGCTGCCAAAGCCTCTGGGGCTGCCCGGGGTGTTGCTCCTTGGTGTGGCTGAAATTTGCATCGAGTCTCCTGGGCTGGCTGATCTCTGACCAGAGGGAAGATAAATGGAAGGCGGCAGGGCTTCCTGAGCTGTTTGCCCTCTGCGGCACTTAACATTTACACATGCTGTGCAGAGGAGGTGGCAGTCTTAGAGCGGGGTTTGGCATCCCAGGAAGGCAGAAAGGGGGAGAGAAGTCTGTGCCTGGGCCAGGTTGGAGGGATGCATGAGGGTGTTCAGGTGGGCAAACATCCCTGCCACCTCCGAAGCCCAGGCACGAGCCCCACTGGGCCTGGTGAGGAGTGCAGGTGTGCCTGGCCCATCCACCCAGAGGACCAGCCCTGCTGCAGGAAGTGTGCACAGTGCAAAATGAAACTGTGAGGCCCCTATTAAAAAAGCATTAAGAATCTCAAGGATTTCAAGATGGTGAGAACAGAACACAAAACCAGACCTGGGGACCTTCTGAGTATGGAGCCCCGTATGACTGGAAAGCTTGCAGGCCCATGAAGCTGGCCCTGCCCCAGAGCAACAGGCAAAGGACCAGAACAGATGAGTTTGCAGACCAAGGGGAAAGAACCAGAGACGAGGAATGTGGCATGATATAATGGACAAGAGCTTGGACACACAATCAACTATCTCCTAATTGTTGGACCTTGTTAATTAACCTCTCTGGGCATTAGTCAAGGCAATAGTGTACTGGCCTGATTCACTGGTACAGAAAAAGCAGTAACAGTACTCGGCACAGCAACACCCAGTAAGTGATGGTTATTGTCTTTTTTTAATTACTAATAACTCTGAACAAGAAAAAACACACTCAGCTCCCTCCCCAACCCTCCTTCTGAGGGGTCAGTGATGTACTGACCGGGTCACATGGCAACCAAACAATTCCCCAGTAGAAGAGCCGTCCATCTGTTGGGGGATATTTCTAGAGTGTGAATTACAGAAGACACGAGGGGGTAATGTAAGACGTTAGCCAGAAGGACTTCATACCGGGGACAGAAAATACAGCCAACGCAGGCCATTCAGCACTCATTTGTTTAGCAAATTTTCACTTAGCGCCAGACCCTGTGTTAGGGGGTTGAGATATGATTTCGAAGCAGCCATGGTCCCCCCCCCCCCCCATGGTGTCTCAACCACAGCAAAGCCTACACCTTGCCTTAATAAAATAACAACAGTGTAACTTTTTTTTTTTTTTTTTTTTAGAGACAGAGTCTCACTTTATCCTTGGTAGAGTGTCGTGGCATCACAGCTCATAGCAACCTGGGCTTAGGCTATTCTTGCCTCAGCCTCCCCTGAGGACTTGCCACATGCCAAACAATGCCAAGTGCTTTCTTCTCTCTCTCTTGTTTTTGAGACTGAGTCTCATTCTGTTGTCCTGGGTAGAGTGCCATGACATCATCATAGCTCCCAGCAACCTCACATTTTTGGGCTTGAGTAATCCTCTTGCCTCAGCCTCCTGAGTAGCTGGGATTACAGGTGCCTGCCATAACTTCTGGCTAGTTTTTCTATTTTTAGTAGAGACAAGGTATTGCTCAGACTGGTTGCCAACTTGTGAGCTCAAGCAATCCACCCGCCTCGGCCTCCCAGAGTGCTGGGATTAGAGTTGTGAGCCACTGTACCTGGCCTTTATTTTCATTCTTAGCTTTATCCTCACTATACTCCCATGGGGTAGATACTTTTGACTAACTGTGTGTTTATGAATGGAGAAATTGAGGCTGAAGGTCTAGTTACTTGGCCAAGGTCGCAAGACTAAGTAAGTGGCCTTCATCCGTTCAACACCTCCATATCAGTTACTTCCCCTGTGGTGGACTCTGAAGCCATGGCTGGCCAGACAGACTTGCCTCCATTTGAGAGGGGAACACAGACAATGAACAGAAGGAATGAACAAAACAAGATCACTACAGGCTTTAGTTAAAGCAAAAAAATGGGGGAAGATTAGCTAGAGTATAAAATAAGAAGATATCAATTTTTAATGGGTGCCTACCACACAATAAATATTTGCTGACTGGCTAAATGGAAAAGGAGGTCAGATGCTGTCATTTTTGCTGACACGTGAAGAATGAGAAAGAGCTTCTTTCTCATTCTCAGGTACAGTGAACAGCGATGCAAAGGCCCTGAGGTGGGAAGAGCTTAACATGACAGAGGAACTGAAGGGAGGCCAGTGGGTCTGGCATTGCAGGTGAGGTGGTGAGTAGCATGTGGTGAGGTCTGGAGAGGCAGGCAGGGGTCATAGCCCTGGAGGCCACCGGGACAGAGGGGAGCCAACGAGGGTGAAGCAGCACAGTGATACAAGCCTTCTCACATTCTACAGAGATCACTGTTTGTGTGTTCTTCCCATTGACAGAGAGAATCTATTTCCCTTCACCTTGAACCTGGCCCTTGATCTATTTTGACCAAAATGATGGAAGCAGAAGTGATGTTGTGTGATTTCCACAGCTGGACCTTTGAGCTCTGCAGCTTCCACATTCCCCACTTTGAATGACACCCAGCTGCCCAGCTGCATGGAGAACCCAGGCTTTCCAGGCAACAGCAGCAGCTGAGCTTCCAACTGCCAGTGAGGTTGAACCTCAGATGACTCCAGTCCAATGAACACCACATGGGGAAGAATAACCTTCAGCTGAGACTTGTCAACCCATACACCCTTGAGAGATAAATGGCTATTGTTTAAAGCCACTAGGTTTGGGGGGTGCTTTGTTACACCGCAGTAGGTAACTGAAACAGCAAGAAGGGATTGAAGGAGGCAAAAGCAGAACTAGAGAGTCTTTGAACACAGAACTCAGTAACTCTAAGACCCTACCCCTCACCACCTTGCTATATAAGGCCAAAGTCTCTCTGACTGCTGCTGCCCTAGTTTGACTCTTCCTGCCTGCTAGATGCCTGCTTGTCAGTCTCAGAGCCTGTTCTCTTGCCAACTCTGACTTCCGTCAACCATCTCCTGGTCCTGATCCTTCCCTGGGGACCCTGGGCAGCTGAGGCCTATGTGGCCAGAAGGCACATCTTGTTTCCACTACCCTGCATGCCTGACCCCAGAGCAGTGCTGGCCTGCAGGGAGGGCTTCCTCCCTCCCACCAGCCCTAGGGAGCAGAATGCTGCCCTGATACCTCTCCCCGGCACTCAGACGTGACTCACTGACCTTTACGAGCCTGAGACTTGATGGGCCTGGTGTTTTATTAACCTAATAAAAAGGAGCCCGGTTCAGGGGCTTAACATTTCTGGAGAGAGGAAGGCTCTGTCCCCTGGGCATCAGGAGGAAGAAATACTGTCTTGGGCTGAGCTCCCCAGCACTGTTCTCTGGGACTTCTCACAGGGAGGCAAAAAGCAATTCATTGTATTCCCCATCAAACAGCAGCAGCAAGCCACAAAGCTTAATTTAATTTTGTAATCAGTGGAAGCGCAGGCAGAGGAAGACTGCTCACTGTTTTTTCCACTTTGCTTTTTAATAGGATATCTGACAGCACATATAATACAGTGGCTTTATGCAATAAAGGACGTGCGCACACATACACACTCATACATGCACGGTGAGGCAGCTGCGGGGGTGGAAAGAATCTGGGATTTGGAGGCTAAAGACCCTCTCTTGCTCACTTCTAGGCTCTCCAGTAAGTCACTTCACTTTTCTGTGCATCTTTAGCCAACAGGGGTGTTTTCCTTATTCTTCTCAGACTTAGTGAAAATAGTAGCTAATATTTATTGTGGGCTTAGTACAAGTGCTAGAGAATGTGCAAAGTGTCTCACTGAATCTTCACAACAAGCCTAAGAGGTATTATGTCATTTGTTGAGGAGCTGAGGCACAGAATGGCCAAGTAACTTGCCCATGGACACACAGCTAGTTAGTGGCAGAGCTGTATAGCAAGAGGGCTTTTAGTCGCAAGGATCAAAAGCTGTGTAAGCAGAAAAGATGGTCACCGAGTGGGTAGTAAGTGGCCAGAGAACCCAGCCTGAGACTGAGCCTCCAAAACCACACCTTGGAGCAGGCTCGAGGTGGAAGCCACTACCCCTGGGAACGTGCCTTTGGTACAATGCTGTTGGCTCCAGCACTGATGTCACTTGTGTCCCAGGAATTACACCTGGTTCCCTTGCCAGAGCCAGTAGACTCGACTGACCCACTCAATAGCAAAGTGCATTCATGGGAGCCTATTTTCCCAACTTTCTCACTTCTAGAGAGAGTCCTGAAAAGTGGGCCTGGCTGGTGGTGCCCAGGTCATCTCCAGCTGCCTGATTGCCAAGGGGGCTGGGACAGGGGGAATTCTGGGTTTTCCCTGGGGGACACGGAGTGTATGGGGCCAAAAGATGTCCAAGCCTAGGAGGGGGTCAGAAGTCACCTACAGCCAAAAGGAAAGCCAATGTCCATTCCCCACTGGAATTCCTGGCAGGTGGTCTGACCTAGAGCCTGCTTGACCACATCAGCTGAGGTGATGGAATGAGAGTTTTGTCCAATACAAAGACCTTTGTGGGGAGGAGGGGGGCATAGGAGGTGCTGTACTGAGACACTCAGGTCAGTGGTCAAGAAGTGACCACAGTCTTACCAAATGGTGTGATTTGCACTCAGATTGCCACCAAATCCAGTTAAACGAGGCTCAGTTGGTTCACAGTTAGTGATAACAGCAACACAACCTGGGAGGGCAACCCTTTTAGCGCAATCCATGATGATGTCTGTGTCTTAGAAGCCTTGTCCCTCAACAGGGCCCCACCCCTGGCCCCCACAAATCACACCAAACTACTCACCACCTCGTTTCCTTTGGTATCTCATTGCCTAGGCCCCTGAATCTCTCCTGCCCAGAGTGCCTCTCCTATGTCTCATGTATTTTCAAAATGAAAATAATGAAAGCATATGTGTGTATATATATATGTGCATTTTAATATACATGTTTTATATACTATGTAGATACATATATACACGTTTTTCTTATGTTCTAGTGATTGTTCTGAATGTTTTATATATGAGGGTTCATCTAACCCTCATGGCAATCTTATCACCATTTTACAGGTGAGGAAATCCAGGAACAGAGAGATTGAGTAACTTGCTTGATATGCACAGCCAGTACATACAGGTGCTGGGCTTTGAAGCCAGTTCCCCTGGCTCCAGAAGCCATGCTCGCCACTGCCGTGCCACATGTCGACTCAAACATCACCTCCTCTGGAAGACATTCCAGAAGGAATCTGTGCCGAGTCCAACCTTCCTGCCTCTGAGATCCCACGGGGCCCAGTTTCTCCTCCATTCCAGCAGGATTATGTGCTTGCAATGATGCACTTGCAGGCTCTACTCCTATCCCCACTAGACTATGGGACCGACTGAGTATGTTATTTGTCATTTAATCTCTGAGTCCCCAGTGCCGCGCCCAGCCTGATGCATAGAGATGCTCCATGCTTGTTGAATGAATGAGTGTGTTTGTTGGGTAAATACACAGCATTGCAGCAAGAAGGCTTAAATTATTGAGGGGAAACTTTGTTTCAAGATGCTCTTCTTTCCTAACCCCCCTGACATCTGGACACCCACCCTTCGGGATGAAAGGAGTTTGACGGGTGTCACTGTTGGCCTGATTGGGCAGAACAGGTGCCCTTAATAGCAATTACACAGTGATTTTTTCAAACCATTGGGTAATTGGAAACTTTTCCTTAATTAAGCCTGGCAAACTCCCTTATTAGTTAGGAAGGAAGGAAGGACAGAAGAAATGATAGTAGCTTTTTTAAAGTGCTTACTTTGACATGTTTCTTTTTTAAAGTACTGTTTTCCCAAATGCCATCTGCAGACCAGGTGAACCAGAATACCTGTGGAATTTTCTTTTAACTGCCAAGTCTTGAGTTCCTTGCCATGGGAATTTGGTTTAGTTAGACTACAGTGGAGCCTGGCACCTGCCTTCTTAGCTGATCCCCAGAGTG
This sequence comes from Loris lydekkerianus, assembly GCA_963574355.1. Classification (NCBI taxonomy): domain Eukaryota; kingdom Metazoa; phylum Chordata; class Mammalia; order Primates; family Lorisidae; genus Loris; species Loris lydekkerianus. Next base: position 18,222 of record CAUYPK010103295.1, read on the forward strand.
TTCCCCTGCCCAGCTAGGTTCAGGAACCCATATTTATATCACATTTTTCCACCAGAATGCTATGAAGAAAGCATCCTTGGTCCCTCTACAGGTGACACTGGAGAAGTTAGATGCTTTCCCAAGATTAGCAACTAGTAGGTAGCAGTCCTAGTGCTGTGACTGAGATCTGCTTGATGAGAGAGATAAAAAGAGATCTTTAAGAGAGTGGAATGCTCAGTATACAAGAAACAATAAAAAAAATTAGAAAAACAAGAGATGACAACCTCGTGTCCTCCTTCCCCAGCCGTGTGTCTGCTCCCTTCCTCAGGTCAGGGTCCCAGCCCCCAGCTCTGACGTCTTCTCGCATCCTTGGCAGATAACCTGCCCCTGAGTTTGGGATCCTGCCCTCCTGCCATCTGACTCCTGACTAGCAGCCTGATCCCAACTCCAGGGTCAGTTTTCGCCCTTCCCCCATCATATCACCTGAGTTATAACAGCATGTGTGATATATGACAGAGTCTAAGAGACTGTCCAAGGCTAAAATCCCAGTCCTGAGAACCCTGGAATGAGCAGAGTGATTTACCAAGGCAGAAGGGGCATATGGTACAAAATGTAAAACTAACATGTATTTACAGTCCTACTATGACTCAGAGACAGAGACACAGAGAGAGAGAGAGAGAGAGAGAGAGAGGAGTTTGTTGCCCTGGAAGCTCACTGTCTTGCTGGAAATTTAAGACACTCTCAGAAAGACAGAGAACAACTCTCATGATCAAAGGCAGCGTCCTGTGACTCAAAGGAGGGACTCAGACTGTGGGAAAGACACCGTTGGATCCATCCCTGCGAGCAGAGGCACCACGGAAGCTGGAGGAGGTTCCACCGGAATGTCCACTCAGGATGTGTAGGGTTTCAGCGGTTGTTGTGTGGGGTAGCAGTTGGGGGCTCCCAGACCAGGAAAGTGGGCTGAATACTAAGATAGTTCTGAACTGTCCGAGGTTGCCTTGGATGGCTAGACTAGCCTGCCTGGAACTTGGATTCAGCAATCTGGCTGCAGGATCACCTGCCTGACCCCCACGCTGTATTTCCTTCCTGTGCGGAAAGATACAAGAGGTAGGATAGTCCAACATGGATTTGGAATGGGTTCAGATGCCACTGCAGCTGCTATCTGGGGATAAGGAGGAGGAGGAACAGGGCCTATGGCTGACCCTACAGGTCAGGCCTGAGCAGAGAGGGGCTCGAGTGCTGATGCAGTGAGCATGGATTCTTCTGCCCCTGGGAGAGAGCTACTAGGGGTTCTGAGCCAGGCTGTGGAGTTGCAGTCCTATACGTGAAGGAGATGAATCTGATCTTACCATAGGGTGCTCAGTGTGGACAAAGATGCAGGGCATTTCTGCAAAGCAAGGGCTGGGTTAAGGACATGCAATCAGGGCCTTTGTCAAAAAAAAAAAAAAAATACATATACATATATATTTGAGGGGAGGGGCCTTCCTGAAAAAGCTTCATCCACCCCACCACCTGGCAGTCCCTGCCACTGGCCAGCAATGTGGCTCTGGGCAACTGGCTGTGCCTCTCTGGCCATCTGCAGACTGAGAGGAGACTGCAGGGATGAAATGAGGCCAGGTTGTCAGGACGGAGCCTGGCAAACCGTAACACGCTGCTCCAAAAGGGCATGTCCCTTCCACTCCCAGTGCATTTTCTCCCCCTTCATCTGTCCAGGTGCTGATCCGCCGTCTATCTGTTTGGAGTCTCCCTGTGGACTTTTACTGGAACTTTTGTAGGAAGTGACTTTGCATCTTTCTTGGATGTAGGCAGGATCATAAATAATAAAAAAATGAATGGATGCACTCCCAGCCCGTGCCCCTGCATTTCCTCTTGGCCTCTGCCTCTGGCTGCTGACCCAGTAGCTACAGCTGCTGCCCACTCCTCCACCTTGGTCTGCTGGCCTAGCCCAGACCCCAGACCCCAGACCCCAGACCCCTTCGTGGAATGCCAAGGGCTCCACAAGGTGTCCCCAGGGCTCTCAGCATTATCTGTGTCCTGCCCCACACAGCCCAGATGACAGTCCAGGGGACACACTGGTGGGAGGGCCCTGTGGCGCAAGGTCCCCGGGAGGTGTCGGGGGACCCAAGGAGACCAGGCTCAGCCCAGGTGTGGGCTTGGATGTCTAAAACGCAAAACAAAGGCCAGTGGCCAAAGCAAGGAAACCAGAAGAGCATTTCACTTTTGTTTTTCACCACAGACACCCCAGGGCAGATATTCATCGGGCAGCAGAAGATACAGATTGGAAGCTGGAGCAGAGTCTAAGCTGGAGGTGCAGGCATGAGGGTCATCTCCACAGAAGGTCATGTGTAAAGCAGAACTCTTCTGCTATTTTGGTCTCAGCTGACTTGACTCATGTTGGAAGCAGGCTGTTGCTGAACATTCAATGTGATACAAGTAAGCTTTACTGTGTTACATATTACATCCATTCATTGACAAAGACTGAGTGCTTGGTGTGTGCCAGGCACTGCAGTAGGCACTGGGGCTGCAGGGGTGAATAAAACAGGTGCAGTCCCTGCACTCTGGACCTTAGAATCTGGGGTGGGTACAATTATACCAATATGGGTTTAACTGCAGTTTTTGAGACTAATGAGGGGAGGAAGGATATGGTGCTCTATTTGAGGGACCTAACCTGGTCTGGGGTGAAGGATGCTTCCCTGATGAAGTGACTTTTTTTTTTTTTTTTGTAGTTTTTGACTGGGGCTGGGTTTGAACCTGCCACCTCCGGCATATGGGGCTGGCGCCCCACCCCTTTGAGCCACAGGCTCCACCCCCTGATGAAGTGACTTTAAAGTTGAGATTTAAAGAATGAGGAAGGAGGGGGGAAAGCAGGCCAGCAGAGGAAATGGCACCTGGGAAGGCGAGAGGCAATGGGCCTAGCTCACAACACAGCTGCCGGACACTGAGCAGGGGGAGGGTGAGCTTGGCCACAGCACACGGACTCATAGTGGCCACAGGGAGGATTTTAGATTTCATGGTAGAAGCAATGAGGACTCATTGAGGGTTCTTGACAAGCGCTGACACAGTCGCATCTGCGCTTTACAGATCCCTCTGGAGAATGGTGAAGAAATTAGGGGGAGGGGATGGGCATTTATCCCTGGTCCAGATAAATCTGTGTTTGATTCACTCAGCAAACTTGCTCTCTGTGCCTCACCCGTGGCTCTTCCTCTACCTGCTTTTGTCTGTAGACAGACACCACCTTCTGTCCAATGGTCCAAACCACGAGCGTGGTGTCCCGTGAGTCGATCCTCTCTCTCACCCCACATCCAATCTAGCTCCATCCCTTCTACCCTCCCTCTACCCCCTGCCCTCACCCCAGCAGGCCACCATTCTCTCCTTTCTCAGGCCCCGGGGTCTCCTGTCCTCAGCCTGCCCCTCTGCAGTCCACCCGCATTATCAGGGGACTCCAGGGCATCGTCCTTCACACCCCTGTTCTTCATGCCCTAGTAAGGTGTTACAAGCCTTACCTCATTGCCTCGTCCCTGCCTACCTCTGAGGTCTTGTCTTCTGTTCCTCTCTGCCCTCCTGCCCCACCCCACGTCCACCTTCACTCCTCTGTGATGCTAAATGAATGCTGAGCTCTTCTAAGTAATGTGCTTTGCACGTGCTGTTCCCTCTGCTGGGGCACTGTCTCCACTCCCCTTTACGGGACTGATTCCTCAAATTTCAGGTCTCAGCCAATGCCACCCACTCATCCCTTTATTAATTTGACACATATTCATTGACCGTTAAAATGTGCAAAGCACTGTGATAGGGGCTGGGGTCCAGTGGGAACAAGATGGACGTGTCCTCTGCCCTCCCAGAGTTTACAGCATGGAGCTGTCCATCTACCAAATGCCTCCATGGCTCCCATCTTTCTGCATGATGGAGTTACAGTTTATTAATACTATGAGTTGTCTCCCCTCCTGGTTTGCAAGTCCCACAGGGCAAGAATCAAAGTACAATACTTGGCACATAGTAAGCCCTCATGTGCTGCATTTACAGAGCTGAGTAAGATACAGGCCCTGCCCTGAATAGTTACAGGACCACATGTATGCAGCCCGGCCATGGAGATCGTGGCCACCAGCATCACAGATCCCCCATGTGATCTTTTCTGCCCAGACCACATCTCCCAGGGAACTGCACCATCTTCACATCCCAGCAGCCCCCAAGCCCACCACCTGCTGATAACAGAGCTGAAGACCCAGGAGACCTACTTCTTTCCCAGGCTAGCACAGGGCACTGATACCCTGGAAGCCCAACTTTTCTATGCAATTAGGAAAAGGTGCTTAGTAGCACAAATGTTCATCCATTAAACGTGCATTCCATGTCCAGCAGCTGACACAGCTGACACATGGCCCTCCTGCCTGGCCTTCCCCCCCCCCCCCCTTCTTTCCCCCTTGAAACCTGTGGAACTTGAGAGAAGGTAAACACTCAGTGCCTGCTGTTGAGAGACAACAAAAAAGAAAGTGTGCCCCTCCCAAGAGAGCTGATACGTGTTCATTTGCCAAACACAAAACCACCTTTATTCCTGTTCCAGCCCCATACCAGGCACATCGCAGCAGGGACAAGGGTGTGTGTGCCGAGATGGACTCCACGACTTTGTGACATCCACTTATGAAATGTCACACCTGCTCCCAGCCCCTGTGTCTCCGGGGGCCACTTGGAAACGTCTCAGCCATTCCCCCCTCGAGTCCTGCCCCGAGTCCTTCCCTCAGCAGAGTTCTAGGAGCACTCAATGGGATCACGTTTGCACAGGCTCAGGACATACCAGTGAGCCTCTGGGCCTCCCTGTGCTCTTTGCCTGACCCTGCTTATGCTTGATTCTGCCCCTGTAAATTCAGGCCCATGCAGGTCCCATCCCCAGAAGAAAGAGTAGCAGGATTATGCCTCATCCAGGGACTCTTGTTAGCAGCCCTGAGACTCTTTCCATGGGAGCCTGATCCAGTCTGGCAGCCCAAAGCTGGCCCAGGAGCCTTCACAGTCAGTCCCTAAGGCAGAATCCTCCCGTCGCTCCCCACCCCACATTGGCCAGTCCCTGGGCCAGAGCCGCCTCCCACTGCCTGCACGAGTGGCCTCCGCCTGCCCTGCTCTCCACTGCTGAGCCTCTCCCTTGCTTCCCAGCCTTACACCTGCCTATCACTTCCGGCTGTGGTCATTGGTGGGGTCTTAGTTCCTGCCAGGCTTCTATGACTGTCCTGTGTCCCCTGACCCTAGATTCTGCCTCTGGAAAGGAGAGCTTCATGGATGGGGGAATGGTATACGAGGCAGCTAATGAATCAATGAGTCAAATTCCAAGTCTAGCTCTGCCCCTACTAACCACGTGGCCTGCAGCAGCTCATTTCATTTCCATGTTTTGCAGAGTTGATGGAATAACTAAACAGGACAATGCATACATGGTGCTTGTCCAGGGCCTAGCACATAATGCCTTTCTGGTAGCTAAGACATCTAGTGTTCTAAGCATTTTGCTCATGTTAACTCATTTAATTTATAACCACCCTATGACATAGGTGCAGATATACTCCCGTTTTACAGACAGTGAGACCAGGCACAGAGAGCTTTCATAACTTGAGGATAAGCTGTATAGTTGAAGTATAAGCTATATAGCTAGCAAGTGGCAGAGTCATATATTTACACCAAGGGAGGCTGGCTCGAGCACGTATGCTCAGAACCACCACTCAGCATCTACCCTGATCGAGGGCACTGTTGTTTCCATTTTGGTTATTGTTTTTATTGTCAGATGTCCTAACACCCAGGCTGCATGCCAGGCCTCTGAATTAGACTGCCTCCTGGGGTCCCTCACTGCCTCACCCACTCTCACACCCCAACCCACCTTGCACATTTGCATGTGAGAGGAATGTGGTGCCTGCCCTGCCTTCCTCCGAGTGCCTGTGTGTGCAGATGCTGTGAGCAACAGGGAGTGAGCCAGAGAGGCCGGACAGTCAGAGACAAAGAGTTGTAGCTGCCAAGTCCCTTTCATCTCCAACAGAGAGAGCTGAGAGAGAGAGAGAGGGAGGGGGAGAGAGGCTCTCCAAGGTGGGTTGGGAGAGGCTCCCTGTAAGCATGTGTGTGAGAGCAACTGGATTTCAGAGGGTGAGCAGGAGATGGGCTACCTCCTTGGGTGAGAGTGTGTGTGTGTGTTTGTGTGTATATGAGTGAGTGCCGAGTGTGCATCTGTGAGCACCGAGAGTGCATCTGCAGGCACACGGACCATCAGCTCTGATCGTCCCACCCCCGGATAAACAGCATAAACAAGGCTGAGCTTCAAACAGGCCTTCTGATGACTTTGGTGGCAGGGAGGACAGTAGGATAGAGAGAGGGAGGGAGGAAGGGAGGAAGCTGGAAGGAGAAGAGAGGCAGCACTCTCACACACTGGGGGAGCGGGCAGGTCGGATGCCTTCCACTGCCAAGCCCTCCTGAAAGCTGTCCCATCCAGCCAAATAACATCACAAAGTCCCCAAAGCAAGAGCCGGGGCCTTTCCCAGGGGCACAAGGCTCCTACTCCCAGCCACTGATATTTTATTGATTACATAAACAGCCTGAAGGCAATTGCAGTTGGGGTAGAAAAAAAGCAATTTTCCTTCCCCTTCTGCTTTTCCTGCTGGACCTTCCTGCTGAGCTGAGGCCACTGCTGCATGGACAGCCAAGGTGTGCTTGGGTCCCACTGCCAGCCCAGCAGGAGGCCCTATGCTCTGTGAGCCTCCTCAGATTCACTTGGGTGCTGGGTCCTACTCTGCAGGCACATTATTAGAGGGACAGACACACAGCTTAGGCCAAGAGAAAAGGGCATGCAGTTGGGCATGATTCCTGCTGGCCTTTCAGTTTGGGACAGGAATGGAGAGGACAAGTCTGGACATACCAAAGAAACAGAGTCAGGGCCATGAAGGTGGGGTAGACCCACACCTAACTCTGAAGCCAACATAAGCCACTGTCATCTCCTTGGGGATGGTGGTGGCTAGTCCATTTGGACTTCACTTTCCTCACTCATGCAGTGGGCATGCTATCTCTCTCAGGATGATTGAGAAGGATCACTTACCCAACACCCGGCAGACAGGGAGAGCTCACAGAGCCCACTGGTGTGCATCAGAAGGGAAGGGAATATTCAAGCTCACCCTAGGCTTGCCAACGAGCAGGCAAGTATTGGCTCAGAGATTCCACCTTAGTAAGCGCTGGAGCGCAGGGAAGGTGGGAAGGAGGGGCCGGTGCCCGGCACATGACAAGTGCTTAGCGAGTATCTATGGAACAACCTGTTGAGAAACTGAACAGTGCACAAGTTCTAGAGGAAGCGGATCCCAGAGTGTCACGGAAGGCCAGAGATGGGGGAGGTTTCACACAGGAGATGTCTTTTAAAAAGAATCTTGAAGCAAGTGGGAGTTTGCTAGATGGAGGGGGAAGGAATGGAAACAGAATTCCAAGCATAAAAAAGAGTACTGTCGGGGCAGGCCTCAGGGTGAGCTGCTGGTGCAGACAGACAGGTCTGCTGACTGTTCACATGGGCCAGACCTTGCTCTCAGTGCTTCTCATGAATCCATTCATTTTGACCCTTCGGGTGTATAATTGCCCTAGCCCCATTCCACAGACAAGGAAACTGAGACCCAGAATTCCAAGTACAGAGAGCTGAAAGGGCCTATTCAGTTAGGCCTCTGATCTGGCCAGGCACTGTGGCCTGTGGAGAGAAATCAATCTAAGCCAGGGTTTTTTTATTTTTTTAATTTCAGGTTAATGTGAAGGACAAACAACCAAATCATAGTATTTGAATTTATCAGGTAGAGTCCCTCTTATGCCCATCCAGTGGGCACACCCCAACCCCACACCCTATTCCTTCTTCCCCCCAAATGGAATTGAAATGAGTTTTTCTCCTGTGTGGGCTTGAATTAGATCATCATCTCCTAGCTTCATATTAGTATTCAATGGATTGGATACTTGCTTTTCCATTCTTGAGATAGTTTACTAAGAAGAAGGTGCTCCACCTCCATCCAGGTTAATACAAAAGATGTAAAGTCTCATCTTTTTTATGGCTGAATAGTATTCCAGGGTCTATATATACCACCTTTTGTTAATCATTCCTGAGTTGATGGGCACTTAGATTGTTTCCACATCTTGGAAATTGTAAATTGAGCTGCGATAAACAGTCTAGTGCCTATGTCCTTATGATACAATGACATTTTTTCTTCTGATTAGATGCCTAGTAGTGGGATTGAGGGGTCAGGCCAATGTTTTTCAACCTTTTTGAAATCTCATGGCACACTTGAACCTGTAGTTATATTTCCTTGGCACACGTAAATTATATTGATCAAAAAAGAAATGTAAAAAAAGAATAGATTTACTGTGCTTTGAACTTCTTTCAAAAATAATTTAATGAATGGTCTTTTAAAAATTTCGCAGCACATCTAAGATCCTCTCACTGCACACCAGTGTGCAGCGACACACAAGTTGAAAATATTGCCCTACACTCAGAATCAAACACCCGCAGCACTATTCACGATAGTCAAGAGATGGTGGGAGTCAGGGCTGGAGGCAGCTTTCGCAAGCATCTTTTCTTTTCTTTTTTGAAACATCTTTTTTAAAATTATTTTGCAATTGACATATAATTGTACATATTTATGAGACACACCGGTGAGGTTTCAATATACACACAATGTAGGATAATCAGATCAGGGTAATTAGCATATTCATCCTCTCAAACATTTATCATTTCTTTGTGTTGAGAGCACTCACTATCCTCCCTCCAGCTACTTGAAACTATATAAAATGTTACCATTAGCTATAGTTCATCCTTTTCGTTATGCAACATAGAACTTATTCCTGCTAGCTAGCTGCAATTCTGTATCCTTTAACACATCTCTCCCAGCCTCTCATAACCTTTGTTCTACTTTTTGCTTTCCTAAGATCAACGTTTTATTTTATTTTATTTTTTTGTAGAGATAGAGTCTCACTTTATTGCCCTTGGTAGAGTGCTGTGCCGTCACAGCTCACAGTAACCTCCAGCTCCTGGGCTTACGCGATTCTCTTGCCTCAGCTTCCCCAGTAGCTGGGACTACAGGTACCTGCCACAACACCTGGCTATTTTTTGTTGCAGTTTAGCGGGGCCGGGTTTGAAGCCACCACCTTCGGTACATGGGATCGGTGCCCTACTCACTGAGCCACAGGTGCCACCCCTAAGATCAACTTTTTAAAGCTTCCACATATGAGTGGAACATGCAGTGTTTAACTTTCAGTTTCTGGCTCATCTTACTTAACATAATGTCCTCCAGTTCCATCCACGTGGCTGCAAATAGCAGGATTTCATTCTTTTTTATGGCCAAATAGTATTCCACTGAGCACCTACACCACTTTCTCTTTATCCATTCATCTGTTATTGGACACTTGGCTTGATTCCACATCTTAACTATTGCGCATAGTGCTGCAGAGCACAGCTATCTCTTCCTTATATGGATTTCCCACTTTTCAACAGAAATCTCAGGCTTTGAAAGCATTTGCACATTGAGTGATACACCCTGCCCAGCATCGTTACCTACGAGACACTTTCACTCCCATTAATGCTATGCCAGCTCCAGGAGGCATAAGTTACCTTGCCCACAGCACAGATGAGGACACTGAGGCTCTGGGAGCTGCAGGGAGTGTCACATAACTGGCTCTGGCAGAGAACAGACTCCAGTCCATGTCCTGTGACTCTAAATTATCTGGTCTACATGAGCTATCTCTTCAATCTCAGCTGTATCCTCTTGTAGGTATTGACTTTCTCGCGCACCAAGCCCTGGTAAATTCTCAGTAAGTATGTGTAAAGTGAGTAAATGAATGAATGAGGCTGAATCATAGGAGTTGGTCCTCTCTGGCTCTTGAGGGCACTTTGGTTGTATTGCAAAAGGAAAATAGGCATAAGCCTTTCCTGCATCCATGCAAGGATTGGAGACAGAGCAGGCAGGGTCAGCAGAGTAGGTAGAGATAGGGGCATCAGAAGAAGGCGGGCGTCCCCATCCTGGTGAATGGACTCAGGACCCTGCATTAGGCTAGATGACCCAGTCCACCACCTCCTCTAACTCCCATAGAGTAAATGCCAGGCCAGACTGTGAGAGGGACCAAGAAGCTGCTCCAGTAAAGTGCTGGGCAGCTCTGAAGATGGGTCCTCTGAAGGAACATCTATGAGACAGTGAACACACAAATAGGACTGCCAGTGTAGAGGTTTGGGGAAATCTCACTCCTCCAGGACTGCTGTTCTGGTGGAAGCCAGTGCTGACACGGAAACCCTTCCCTTCTCTGATTTAATATGAAGGAACTATGGAAGTGCTCTTTCCAAAGTATTTTTAAAATAAGATCATATACACACACACACATACATAGAGAGAGTGTGAGTGACTATGACAGATGGATAGGGTATTCAGTGGAGTATTTATAATCCTGGAGTCAGGATTATGTAATGACGGGAAGAGAAAAGCTAAGGCAGGTGGTGAGTCATCTGGAGTGAAGAGGGGAAGCAAGTCGCACCCAAAACCCTCTTCCTGCTCTGCCAGCATCTGCAGATGCCAAGATGTGCAGGACCCCAGCAAAGAAGCCAGAAAGGTGGGCTCCAGGGGTGGTGAGGATCCAAGGTGTGGGCTGGCCCAGAGGGTAGAGCTGGAGTTTGAAGGGTTAGTGAGGGCAGGGAAGAGAAAGCTAGGGCCCAGCCAGGAGCAGCCATAAAGGCTGAGTCTTGGAACCGCTTGCCAATTTCCAGGAAATGGAAAAGGCCTTGGAGACATTTTCAAGTGAGTATTTGGCTCTACGCTGCAGGCCCTGTGTCGTGTTGGACTTCCTGCAAGTTGCTGCAACAGGAGGCTGTGAAAGCTCCCACCAGAAATTGCACCCGTGGCTGGGAAGCATGCTTTGCAGCGCCACCTTGGATGACCATGCAAGGGCTCATCTCCAGGCCTGCGGAGCACATGCCATAGCCAACAGGCCTGTGTGAAGAAGTGATAGGATGGGACATAAGGAGCAAGGCTTGGTTATGAAGAAAGGAAAGCTAGAGATCGGAGATGGGGAAGGCTGGGGGTGTCTGCCAGAAAAGAACTTCCAGAAGATAACACCTACCATCTGCCCTGGTGAAGTTGTAAAGTCACCTGCCAAATGCAAAGGGCTAGACCAGATGGCCAATAGAAGCTCCTATCTCTCTCTAGAATCCTTTAACTCCAGATGTGTTGCTGCTGTAAGTACACATAGCCATCAGAGTTCTGGTAAAAGAGTTCCAGTTTACACCCCCTGCTTTCCATTTCTTTTCTTGTTTTTGTTTTTGAGATAGGTCTCTCTCTGTCCCCTGTGGCTAGAACATAGTGTCCTTGTGACAGCAGCTCACTGCAACCTCAAACTCCTGGGCTCAAGTGATCCTCTTGCCTCAGCCGCCTAAGTGTTGCACCACCGTGCCTGCTAAATTTTTCTATTTTTTGTATGGACAGGTCTCACTCTTGCTCAGGCTGAGTGGAGAAAGGTGGGAACCATGAAGGATATGTGAAGAAGAGTTTAGAGCTGGGGAGAAGGAGAGATTGTAATAGAAAAAGACAAAAGTCCAGACCGAGAAGACAAAGGCTGTGGAGATCTGAACAGGCAAACGCAGATGACAGCAGCAACCCTGTAAGACGTAGAGCCCAGCCAATCAGCAAGTCTTCTGTGTGCTGGGCACTGTTCTAGGTACAGAGGACACAGAAGTGGTAAGACCCCCCTCCACTTTCTAGAGCCTCTGGTCTAGTGGGGTAAGACACAGACACTTCCTGTGTAATCTCTCCAGACATGACGACTTCAAACAGCAATAAAGGAAGAAAATCAAGGTGAAGTGGCAGAGAAACTGAGACGCAGGGAGAGTTAGATACCAGGAAAGGGGCTGAAAATGTCATAGGGACCATTAACAGATCAGGGAGTGAAGGAGGGAAGAAAGGAGGGAGAGAGGCCATAACAGAAGTGACATCAGAGAAACCAGGAGGTGCAGAAGCCACAGAGAGATGCCAACAGCCAGGAATCCTAAGAAACCGAGATAGAATAAGAGCAGAGACAAGGAAAGAGACATGCCTAAAATAGGGAGGCTGAAGACGGGAGCAAAATGAGGAAGGCACCTGCAGAGAAAGTTGGACAGCCAGAGTCAGGATGGCAGAAGAGCTGGGCAGCAACCCAGAGAAACAGCAACAAAGGGACTTTGCCATCCTTACTATGCACTGGATTTCCCAAGCCCCCTCTAGATCTTTGAACTTGAACCTTCTCATTGCCAAGGGTTATTTTCATCATCCACCCCAACGGGCCCCAAGGTTTGAAAGGTATTTGTCTACCAAACAATCTGCATTTCATAAGTAATAATTAATTTGCTGCCCCATTTTTTATTCATCAAAGACGTCTATAACTGGTAATCAGGGCTTCAGATCAGCGGGAAAGAGCTCCTGTTGCCACTGAAAGTTGCTGCACTTCCAGCCAAAAGCAAAGAAACCTGCCATGTGAGTCATCAGCCTTGCACAGGCTAATCACAGGTAAAAGCATCTTTTGTGTTATGTTTGGGGAGATGTTGACAACAGTTTAAAGGACACAGAGAGAGACCTTCCTGCCTCCACAGACCCCTGAGGGTCCCAAAGCCCAGTTTTGGGGTGACAGTCCCTGCAAGTCCCATCATCAAGCTAGTACTGGGCTGCCTGAGCCGAGGTGCTGGGCGAGGTGGGCTCCTTCCTCAGGAGTGTGTGGCCAGAAATGGATACACATCAACTGTCCAAGTAGCCAGTTTAAAAAGAAACTACAGCTATGACAATAACAGTAGCAAGCTTCTGCTTAGCCCTCTAGCTACTGTCCAATTCTTACCTTCTTCCATCTTCATGGGGGCTTTTTCTTCTGACTTATTCTTCTCAAGCAATTTTCTAAAAGTCTCCCATTGTCTTCCAGATCACCCAAGTCAATGGCTTTCCAAACTCAAGTCTCTCTGTCATTTAACATTGTAGACACTGCCCTCCCACTCAACTGTCAGATGCTGGACTCAGGTCCAGGAGACTTAGTGTGAGAGTAGGTTTATCTGTATCCCTGTAAGAGCAGTCTCAGGCCTCCCAGAACAACAGCCAAGCCTATGGCCAGTCACTCTCTCTTCTATCTGTATCTCTGGGCTGTCCCTGTCAAAACTGAGGCCTAGAATAGCCTCTGGAGATGACATCTCTTATTGTGGCCCCCTAGTCTGTGACCCTGGCCATGCCTCCAGCTCTGAACCTTAGCGAAGAATTTGGTTTGAAGTCTATTCATAACCCCTTCCTGGGCTCTCACCCTGAGTTGGGTTGGTCTTGGTTTAGTTTCTCTATTTTTCTTTTTAATTAAATCATAACTTTATACATTAATACATTCATGGGGTACAATGTGCTGATTTTAGATACAAATTGGAATACATCAAACTGGTTAACACAGCCTTCACCTCACTTATTGTTAAGACATTTATACTGTACACTTAATAGACTTGACATGTACCCTTGCAAAATGTACCATAGCTGTGGTCCCACCGATTACCCTCCTTCCATCCAACCTCCCCCGCTCCTCCCCCTCCTCACCCTTCCTCCATCCTGGGCTATAGTTGTGTTTTATCTTTCATATGGAAGTGTGAGTGATTATATATTGGTTTTATAATAATACTGAGTACACTGGATACCTTTTCTTCCATTTTTGAGATACATTACTAAGAAGGATATGTTCTAGCTCCATCCATGTAAACACAAAAGAGGTAAAGTTTCTTGCTTGTTCCCATCTCAGGGTTCCTTTGGGTTCTCCTGCAGCTCTCTTCTCTTCTCTTCTCTTCTCTTCTCTTCTCTTCTCTTCTCTTCTCTTCTCTTCTCTTCTCTTCTCTTCTCTTCTCTCCTTTCCTTTCCTTTCCTTTCCTTTCCTTTGCTTTTCTTTTCTTTTCTTTTTCTGAGACAGAGCCTTAAGCTGTCACCCTGGATAGAGTGCCCTGGCATCACAGCTCACAGCAGCCTCCAACTTCTAGGATTAAGCGATTCTCTTACCTCAGCCTCCCAGGTAGCTGGGACTACAGGCACCTGCCACAACACCCAGCTATTTTTTGGTTGTAGTTGTCATTGTTGTTAGGCAGGCCCGGGTTGGATTTGAATCTGCCAGCTCTGGTGTATGTGGCTGGCGCCTTAGCCACTTGAGCTACAGGTGCCGAGCCTCCTGCAAGGCTTTCTACAGCTTCACTGCCTCCCCTATCAGAGTCTCCAGTGGTGGACACTGGTGGAGGCCTTATCCCCACTCTCAGGGACTGCCCTCCTCTCATGGCACGCTGTGTGGATCTCCCACGTGCACTTCGCTTATTCTGCCCCTGACCTTGAACAGACTATGCCCCCTCCTCCACTCCTGCCTTTCACCTCCCACCGTCCTTTAAGGCTCACTTTCTTTCCTATCCTCTGCTGCAGGGAGCCAACTGGATAACATGTAGGAGCTCAGGGGACCCCCAAGACATCCAGGAGTAAGGAAAGTCTGATAAACCTAAATCCTGGGGGATCCCCCCAAAACAAGAACAGACTGTCTCTTCCAAGCAAGCGTGGAGCTGGGGAAGGGGACCAAACTGCAATGATCAGAAGTCTGACAGACTCTGGGACCAACCAGAGTGTGAACAAAGGTGGAACAGAATAACATACTCCTCTATCTTCATGGCCAAGCCTGAGGTTCTGAAACTTGAAGTTTTAGTCACCACTACGGAAGTGGGCACCATGTGAGCTAAAGGCACAGGGTCAGTGCAGATAATTCCTAACTGCTGCGAGAGGCTTCCCACCTGCCTGTCACCAGGTACAATAGCAATCCATCTCTCTTTTTCTCTCTGCATCTCTCTCCCCTCCTGTTCTCCCAAAGCACTTCATCATATCACCATTCACGTTTCATTTATCCTTGTTTGTGCACATGTGCTATTTTTCTTCTATTGAAAGCATGAAATTTCACAAATATTGGCGGCCTTAATGCCTCAGTTACATATTAAAATTGGGAGAAAATTTTATTTGAAAAAAGACTTAGATGCATGCAGTGCCTAGAGACAGATTTATTCCCTTCTTACTTTCAACATTCTCTATAATTAATATCTACTTAGAAACATCACTCATTAGTTTATTAACAAACACATACTGAGTGCTTATTATATGCCAGGCGTCATGCTAAGGGATTGGGCCCCACAAAAACCAAGACACAGTCCAACAGTCCCCACCCTCGAGGAGCCTATGGTAAAGACAGGGAGATGGGTGAGCAAACAGTCATCAGGCAAGGTAAGAGGTGCCACAGTGGAGATACGTGTTGAGTGTTTGGGGTGTATATGCCAAGGAAGTAAGGTCAACTGGCCAAGACTTTGAAGGAGACAGTGGTCAGGGGAGGCAGGGGTTGTCCCTTACTGAGTTTTGAAGGACATATGGCAGTTAGAAGAGAATTGGAGAGGGAAAGTGAATTTCTAGCCAGAATAATTAACCTAGAAAAAAAAAAAAAAGGGAGAGCATGACACACAAATTAGTAGAATGACAGTTGTTCTGAATGTCTAATAATAGGGTGCATGGTGGGCAGGGTAGGGAAGAGGTGCGAGATGTGGCTGGCTGATGAGGGAAGTGGGGTAACATCATGAAAGGCCCTGTATTCACTGGTAGGGAGTTTGTGTCCTGTATCCCTTTGTTATGGTAAGTACCCCCATCCCTTTGAAAAGAGTTAAGGAATGACAACTGGATTTGGGTGATAGGTAGAACGCTTGTGGCCAGTGTGGAAAGAAGCTAGGAAGATATGGCAATAATTTGAATGAGGCATGATAAAGGCTTGTACAAAAGCACCGGGCATGGGGAAAATGGCCAAATTAAAATGACGTTAAGTAGAAAGTGTCTACAGCCTTCAAAGACCGACTGGGTTGCAAAGTTTCTTTGACCGTGTCCTGTGTCAGCAGCCTCCCAGGTTGGATCTGCTCTTGCCTTGGGCTCAGGCGTTCCTAGCTAATGAGCAGCAGTAGGCTCACCACCATGGCGGCCTGTTCCAGCAGCTTGCACAGATGGGCCAGCCTCTATTGTCAAACACACTGAGAAGGATTTTTGCTTGCTCTTGATTTTATTAAAATCGAGTGTCACTCATGTCTTCTAGCTTTTCCAGCTAGCAGACCAAATTTCACAGTTAAAAAAAAAAAAAAAAGAAAGAAAGAAAGAAAAGAAAAGAAAAGAAAAGAAAAGAAAAGAAAAGAAAAGAAAAGAAAGAAAAAATAACCCAAACCAAACTTCTGCAACTAACTTCAGGTTCACAATCCAGCCCCTGTCTTTCAGTATCCATTACTGCCTTTTTTCTCTCCTTGTTACTCCAAAGAGCACTGCTGACAAATGTGGCTGTTTATACTTAATTCTGTCCTTTGACTATATGTGCCCAATCAGGATCAGAGTTTATCTTGGTTGCTAATGGGAACCGTGCTATTAGTTATCTATTCACCGTCTTTGAAGCTCACCACCAGTGTGAAAAGTTGCTTTGCATTAAATTCTAAGGGGGAACTCATTAACTCTATTATGCTGGAAGAAACAGTTCTAATGCAAACCACTCTTAAAGGAAACTTTTTTCTCTCTTATATATTTTAGACGTATTTGTAGCGTAGAATTAATTTTTAAAGAAAATTACATAGTGTTTTTCTGATAAGCAAAAATAGATTGGGGGGAGGGATAGAGCAGAGAGGAAGAGGGACAGGGGAGGGAGAGAGGAAGAGAGACTGCTGGAGCTCAGGGAAAGGCAGATACATAGAGAAAGAATATGACAGAGACAGAGATAAAGCAGTCACAGGTTACTTCCTACTGGAGTTACTCTTTGCTGTCTGTTGTCATTTTAGAGATAGTCTGTGGAACAGATCATCAAAGCCACGTTTTTATGCTTAATAAAATATACCAAGACTCTGTGACAACTACAGATTAAAGAGGTGGCACCAGCACCAACTGTTGATTCTGTAGTTTCACACTTCTAATTTCAACGCTCAGCAAGAGTCACCGGGACCTAAAACTTATACTTTTTGCCTAACATGATACGTCTTAGAGCTGTTAGCCAGCCTCATAACCCAGTAAGGGCTGACATGTCTTCTACCTCCTCTGCCCCGATCTGTGTCTCGTTTTGTTTTTCTGCCCAGTTCCAGAAATTTTAAAGTTTTTGAACTTTCCACTGATGAAAAACATATTGAAGTCTGTAGCATCAATGCAGTTCCATGGAGGAACGGGCCGGGGCAGGGAAATACCAGCCCCCACAATGTTCCCGGGAAACAACCATGAACTATAGGCAGCACTGATTCAGCCCTAGGGACAGCGACAGTGAGCCAAACTCCATGTCCAGCCTGTCCCTTCTCCCCTCCAAAGCACCATCCAGGTCTGGCTTTACTAGAAAGTAGAGGAAATCAAACACTTAGTCCTGATGGTGGATTATGGGGAAAGGGGCTTTTAGGACATTATAGAGAGTCAAAACGTGTTGAGAAATTTACCTTGTATGTCTGGTTGCATTAACTCCGGACTGTGCACTTTTGCAAAGCTAGGGATGTTTGCTCTGGGCCAAGCCTGATTTATAGAGCTAGTAAGACTAGATCTGAGACTCTGATCTGTGTCTACACGACTCCAGGATCCATGCTCTTAAACATGTAAGGAGGAGGTTCTATGACTGAGCTGGAGCCCCTTAACATGAAAGCATCAGTGTCAACAGTCTTGCAGCTTTGTCATTGTGGAAATTTCCTAGATTCTGACTTTGTCATCTCAAATATTCTATATACTCTATTCCATCCCTGAAAAATTATGTCCGAGGGGACGGCGCCTGTGGCGCAGTGGGTAGGGCACCGGCCCCATATACCAAGGGTAGCGGGTTCAAACCCGGCCCCCGGCCAAAGCGCAACAAAAGATAGCCATGTGTTGTGGCGGGCACCTGTAGTCCCAGCTACTTGGGAGGCTGAAGCAAGAAAATTGACTAAGCCCAGGAGTTGGAGATTGCTGTGAACTGTGACACCACAGTACTCTATCGAGGGCAATAAAGTGAGACTCTGTCTCTCAAAAAAAAAAAAAAAAAAAATTATTTCAGAGATTAAAAAAAGACTAAACAAAAAGAATTAAAAAGAATCCATTCATTTTAAAAGGAAAGAAACCACCCCCCAGCACAGCCATTTTTCACCTCTGCGTATTCTCTTGTGGCCCTTGTTGACACACTGACATGTTTTCCGTCATCGCAATCAAAGCCATTGTAGTATTTGCATTGTGCTTCCACTTAGTATCTTGTCATAAACCTTTCCCCAAGTTGCTATACAGTCTCTGTAATGATCACTTTTAATGTCTGTATAATGTTCTAACAAATGGATATATCACAATTTACTAAACAACCCCCTAATTGTTGAACATTTAGGTTATTTCCAGTTTTTTATTTCGTAGATTGTGCTATGATGAACATTTTTATGTGAAAACCACATGGGGTGATTGAAAGAGCTTTGGAGTCAGAGAGAAGAGTTAAAACTCTGCTCCACAATTTACCTCCGAGTGAATTCTCAGAGATCTCGTCTTGGAGGAGGGGGCAGAAGGCGTGGACATTACCAGGACCGAGGGGTAAGAGCTTGTTGGGCAGAAGTAGGCAACCCACAGGAGGGAGTGTAAAAGGCAGGTGGGAGCTACATCATACACTGTCATGACGCTGCCTCGAGCCTAGTGCTGGACAAGGGTAGTTCACCTAGCGCAGCAGTTCTCAGCCTGTGGGGCGCGACCCACAGGAACTGTATGAAAGGGCCACAGCATTAGGAAGATTGAGAACCACTGACCTAAAGGAAGGCACCCAGAGCAGCTTTATTCCTTTGCCAAATATTCTGAACCCAGGCCGTGAGTGTGGTGATGTATACAGAAGATCAGCTGCCAGAAATCGCCTTTAAGATATGATGAGATTAGGAGGAAAAGAAACAGCTCCGCCACCTTCCTCTGGGCTCAGCACCCTGGGGTTAAGACACTACAGTCATTTCTCTGCACCTAGACAACATTCTCTAAGCTCTTCCTTCCTCCCTACAAGCCCAGAGCACAGCCTCCTACCTCCACCTTCTGGAGCTACTAGCACAGCTAAGACCTCTGAGCACAGCTACTCATCAGGACTCATTCTGCCAGCTCCTTCTGCCTCTTTCTTCCCAAAGACAAGGCCTTAGATTCCTATTATCATCTTTTCTATTGCCCCAAGAGAGTAGATGCACCTTAGAATTGCCAGATTTCTGGAATCTTTCATGATTTTCGTCACTAACCTTGCTGCTGTCATCCTGATGGGACTGTCCCTGGGCTTTTAGATGATCTCTGGGTGGTCTCTGTGACTCTTGAGGGGAAACCTCCCTGCCTGGGTTGAAGATGCACCCACAGAAGGCCAAGGAGCAGACCAGAAACAGTTGCTCATTCAAGCGTCCGAAGTCCAGGGAGGGAGTGTGTTCTCAGAGGACCTCCAGACTGAGCAACGCCGTCCTTAGCATGCCCCTTTGCCACATCTACACAGGAAAGGGAAGCTGTGCCCTTACACTCACCTCCAAATCTCTATGGTCACTCCCACTTGGGAAGCGAGGGGAGAGCAAGAAGTGGGAGAGAACGGCAGCCTGCAGCCCCACCCCACCCTAACCCACTTCCTCCCTGCAAGTTTTCTTTCCACCGTCATCTCATTTTATTTATTTATTTATTATTTCAAATTACTATGAGGTACTAATTCCTAGATTACACTGTTCTCACTTCCAGGGTAAAGTTCCAATTGTAAAAGAGCCCCTCACCCAGGGGGTGTGTTCTACACCCTCACAATGTGCACAATAGGTGAGATCCCTCCACAGTCCCTCCCGCCTCCTGCCAATCGTCCTCCCCATCCCCTTCCCTCTCCCTCCTCCCCCTGCCACCATACTAGACTGTATTTGTGTTTGATTGTTCATATGAGCATGTAATTGTTTATATATTATTTTCATATTCCTGTTGAGTACATTGGATATTTATTTTTCCATTCTTGCAGTAGATTTACTAAGAAGAATGTGTTTCAGCTCCATCCAGGTAAATGTAAAAGATGTGAAACCTCATCTTTTTAATGGTTGGACAGTATCCCATGGTGTACATATACCACACTTGTTGATCCATTCATGGGTGGATGTGCATTTGAGTTGCTTCCACGACTTGGCAATTATGAACTGAGCTGCAATAAACATTCTGGTGCAAATGTTTTTGTGGTAAAATAATTTTTGCTTTTCTGGGTAGATACCTAGTAATAGGATTGCAGGATCAGATGGAAGGTCAACTTTTAGTTCTTTGAGGGTTCTCCACACTTCTTTCCAAAAAGGTGTATTAGTTTGCAGTCCCACCAGCAGTGTAGAAGTGTTCCCTTCTCTCCACATCTGCACCAGCATCTGTGGTTTTGAGACTTTGGGATATGGCCAACCTTACTGTCTTCTCTGCAGTTTCCAGCTGAGCTCTCTGCCCTGGGAACAGGGGTACCTTGGAGGGGAAAGTTGCTGACCACCTCCTTCTTGGCTGTCAGGACTAATCAACATCAGGGCAATTAGTGGGGAGCACAAAACCTATTTAAAACCTACATTTACCACTTGGCCGGTTCCATTACATGGTGCAATACCCAGGTGTCATGCTTTTTTCTCAAAATGTCTGTCTCAATGCTTCCCTGAACTGCCAGGGTTAGGACATCACTGCCAAGAGCCACCCAAGGGAGACTCTCCCCCCTCCCATCTTCACAGTGGCCTTTGCAGGCTCCAGCAGTGGGAGGTTCCCCAGCTCACTGAGCCACCTGAGGAGGGAGGTTCTGGACAGGGTCAATAGTAGAAATCACAGGGACCTGGTCCCAGTCTTTTCTCCATGCCTAAGAGGATTTCTTGCTTCCTGCTAGGGTGGCTATGATACCACCTATTGGTAATGGTGCCAAATCCATGACCCATGCGTGTTGGAGAATCTGGAAACCAATGGGCATGACCTGCTCAGTTGAGACCTCAGTCTCCCCACCTGTCCCTTACAAGTCCAAGAGTTCAAATGAGCAGGATGACATACCATGGCTTCTTGACAAGGGCAAATGAATTCTTGGCCCTGAATCTTTCATGGAGGATCTCACTGGAGCCAAAAGAAAAGCCAGAGCTTCTATTTGAATAAGGCCAGGAACCCTCTCCTCTGGAGCTGTCCACAGCCCCCTGTCTCTGCCATCCATGTTGCCCCATCTCACCAAGCAGCATCCAAGCACTTTATATCCTTTAAGCCAAAAATATTCCAAGCACTTTATATCCTTTAAGCCAAAAATATCTTTTCTTGCTTGCCCCTGGCCAGCCCTGAGCAGAGCCTAACCTCTGGGCACAGAACCCTTATGCTAACGGGAAAATTCTGGGACTTTGAAGGAATTCCACACTGAGATTGCCAAAGGTGGCTCTCTTTTTATGCATCCAGTAAATATTTCATGAGTACCTACTTGGCTCTGTGCTTGGCCTGAGGACGCAGAGTGAGCAAAGCATGTAGTGTAGAGGTAGAGGCAGGCGAAAATCACGAAATACCTACTGACCTCCACAGCACATGCCATGACAGGAACACACACAGGTCCCTCAAAGCAGATAACAGGGGTCATAATCACGGAAATACCTACTGACTCCCGCAGCACGTGCCATGACAGGAATGCACACAGGTCCCTCAAAGCAGATAACAGGGATCTGAACCCAGACTAGGGGTCAGGAATGTCTTCAGGGAAGCCCCTGGGAGGAGTGTCTCTGCCTGCCTTTCCTCGTGGCTTGCAGAGTCTGCCACACAGAGCTTCTTGCTTGTGGAGTGACTAAGGAATGCTTCTCGTCACGTCTCCTCAGTCTCCATCACCTACTTCATCCTTTCAGCCACAGTCATCTCATCTCTGTAACCAGCCTCAAATCTTATTTTACCCAAACTAGTGTCAGCCACAGAGCAGAATCGGGTCTGGGTGCCCTCCCCTCCTCCCACGTAAGTGGAGTGGGCACCCTTTAGATACGGCTGAGAAGAAAGCTGTTGCTTCAAGGTGAGCAGAGGATCCACCTCCCTCCCACTCTGTCACTTGCAGCAGTGCTCTCCTCTCAGCATGCAGGGCCAGCTGACATTCCTGCACAGAAGGCCTTGTGTACACGCCTGGCTCAGGGTAGAGAGGGAGGCTCCTCTGCAGACCTCCTCTGGGCTGGGTACTGGAGAGCCTAGCTTTCCCGGTGACCCATAGATCCTCCCGGGAACAGAGCAGCCATTTCCCATCCTTGCACAAAACAAGCCTGCATATCCTGGGAAAAGGAGGGGTGCTCATACTGTAGCCCTCAATCAGGTGGATCCCGACAGCTCAAGAGCCAATCCTATGAGGGCATCTGTTGCTCTCACACCCAGTCACACTCAGTGCCACCTGTAGGGACTGTCCATGCCATCTGCTCCTCGGGCATCCCTATCTTGCACATGGGTGGTTCACAGGATCAATAGAAGGACTAGCTTCTGCCTCTGCAGCCAGGCGGGGGCTGCCAGAGCTCCATCCACATAAGCATGCATCTGTTCTCAGGGTGGGGAAGCACAAATGCACAGCACTGTGGCAGGAAACACAGGCCCAAGTTAGCTTTAACTCATGGTGTGCGTTTAGAAGTGACCTCCCAGGGCTGGGCGGGTGGTTTACACCTGTAATCCCAGCATTCTAGGAGGCCAAGGCAGGGGAAATTGCTTGAGCTCAGCCTAAGCAAGAACGAGACACCATCTTTACTAAAAATAGAAAAACTAGCCAAGTGTTATGTTGGTCACGTGTAGTATTGGCTACTTGGGAGAATGAGGCAAGAGGATTTCTTGAGCCCAAGAGTTTGAGGTTTCTGTGAGCTGTGACGTCATAACACTCTATCCAGGAGATAATCTCAAAAAAAAAAAAAAAAAAGAAGTGGCCTGCCTTCTCTGAGCCTCCTTTCTTATGAAGTAAGTGGTGGGGCTAAATCAGTGGACTTTCGAATGTTTTTCCATGTGACCCAGTGAAGGTGAAGGCAAGGCTGATGGGCAGGGATCTGAGCTCTGCCCAACCCTGTTTTGACCAAACTAGCACCCGTTTTATCTGCTTTGTTATACAGAGCTTTTGCAGAAATTTTTCACTTAGGAAATAAAAGAGGAAATAAAAGTTCGTTGCTAAAATTAAGTTTGAAAACCACTGGAGTGATAGTCCCAAAGGACCCTTTCAGGTCTGACATTTCATGATTTATGAGTAAATAAAATAATGTATATGTAAAAGGCTTGGAACATGGTAGGGATGCAATAAACGGACCCCATTATTACTATGTCATGAGAGCCCCTGAACATGCGCAGCTGAAACCCAGGTATGGGGCCTATTCTGTTTTTTGATCTTCAAGTCTTCAAGTTGGAGAGGCTCTGTAAGTATGAAAGTGAATAAATGTAGAATGAAAAAGAGGGAGGGAGGGCAGGAATAGAAAGGAAGGAGAGAGGTAGACATGCTAGAGTCGGGGCCTAGGAGCCCTCGGGTGCTCAGCATCCTAGAGGAGAGGAGTGTGGACCTCAAGCTGTCAACTCCATCATTTAGGCCTCTTGGAACATTGGTTGCCATGGAGACAGGGAGCATGGGACGGGGCACTGGTCTCTCCACCAGAGGCAGCATCTGCTCCTGTTTTGGTTTTTTTTTGCTGTTTAAGATAGTGCAGAGGTGGGGACTGTACCACGCTCACTCTATGCACTCGATGCCACCTTACTGTCCTCTGTTCACCCCTGGGACTTCCCTGGGCAGCCACAGCTCCCCTAGAGGTCCCGCTGGCTGCAGTGCATGTGTTAATGGAGTGTGCAACGGGCATTGGGCAGACTTTCTCAGAACAGGCAGGTGGAGGGGGCTGGATGAGGAGGTGAGATGGGATCCTGAGAGCTGGAGAGCAGCGAATGTCAGGATGGGAGTTGGAAAAGGAGAGTCTGACAAGCTGCGGAGGGTGGAGCAGAGGGGAAGAGGCCCAGGGGAAGAGACTAGGCTGGCGGCTGCAGGAATCATTCAAATAAGGGAAATGAAGGCCTGGCATACACCAACATCAGGGAAATGGACTGGAAGAATGGAGGCACCCTGGAGTTTCAAGGGGACAGCAAAAACTAGAGTTGTCACTTGAACCTAAAACCTTGGAACCTCAGAACATAAAAAGTCTTCAAGATCTCCTAGTCCAGCTTTTCCTAATATGCTCTCTCTAGAAAACTGACTGGTAAGAGAGTATACCGGTGAAGCATCCAAGGTCAAGTTAGCTTTGTAAATGCCTGTGTGCTGAAGCCCAGTCCTGGGGATTTACATGGCACATAGGTATAACAAAGGCCCCCAGAGGTCTTGCTGAGAAGAAGTTTTTATCTTAATGGTTGTCAGACTCAACTTTTATTTTCTCATAGGTCTGGCTACAAGGAAACGTATTTTAGCTTTGTTTAACCCAACTTTGTATTTTAACTCCAACCAAGGAGTTTCTTTTGTCCCCTTTAACACCATCTGGCATGTTAGGAAATTGCCGATATTCTATTATCATCAAGTCTATCTCACACATAGGACATGGTGGAAGAAGAGTCAAGAGGTTGAGCTGTCCCAGAGATAGCCATGTCTATGACTCACGAGTTCCACCTCTGAGGATCAGGCCTAAGAAATGAGAGCTTCGTGGGGATGTCGCATGATTTAAGGTAGTAAAAATCATAAAATATCTGAAGGTTCAACAAATTGTGGTCTGTTTATGAAATGTTTTTCAAGAAGATCATGACTATTATGTAGTTACACAGGAAATAATTTAAGATGGAATAAAGCATAAGAACTATGCACTATAGCTTTTTAAAAAATGTATGTATGGGGAAATAAACATATAGCAGTTTTTGTTTTGCTTTTTCTAGAAAAAAAATTTTCTCTGAAAGGTGAATATAAGTTCCAATCAAAGAAATAAACAGTCACCCTGACATAGGTGATAACTTGTTTGTACATCAGGCTTATGTGAGTCTGGTTAGTTTGAGTCAGTTCCCTGCATCTCATTCCCTACAGGCATCTTGAGTATCTGGATCTGTAGGGCTGAGCTCTGGTATCCTTGTTGATGCATGGCCCCTAATGAGGCCAATCCAGAATAGCCACGCATTTCTCCCTCTGACCCTCATGTTCTCAACTTTAACAGGGCTTAGGAGATAGAATACCTAGAACAGGGGTCTTAAAACTGCGGCCCGCAGGCCACAAGAGGCGGTGTGATTGTATTTGTTCCCGTTTTGTTTTTTTACTTCAAAATAAAATATGTGCAGTGTGCATAGGAATTTGTTCATAGTTTGTTTGTTTTTAAACTATAGTCCAGCCCTCCAACAGTCTGAGGGACAGTGAATTGGCTCCCTGTTTAAAAAGTTTGAGGATGCCTGACCTAGAGCATATAAAGGGGGAATTTGGCCTAGAATAGGCCCTTTGAAAGATTTCTACACTGTTGTTTGGTTCTTGACCTTGGTTCCATATTGGACTCACCTGAAAAGCTTTTAAAAATATGCTGATATGGGGATCTAGGCCTCAGAGATTCTGATTTAACGGGCTTGGGGTGTGAGCTGTTTATTGGAGGTTTTTAAAGCCCAGTGATTCTCGCTGGGACTGTGAACACTGGTGTGAGGCACAGGGGAACCAAGGCTGTAGTCGAAGTGGAGGCACTTGTCATTTCATAAGGGCTGGACTTGGCGTTAGCACTCAATACTGTGGGGGCACAAAGGCTTCCTGGGCCTGGGGTCAAACAGTCTGGGAGGCCTCCAAGTTAGGGAGCAGGTAGGTCGGGCCTTATGGGATGACTCAAGTTTCCTTCAGAGGGGTCACTTGGGTGGCAGGTCCCCAGTGAGAGAGAGAGGCTTGGGCTCCCTGCCATTCCTGGTCTGGGAGAAAGCACACTGCCCCTTAGGGCCCCAGAGTCTGTACCTTTCAAATAAAGACATTGCTGCTTGCCAAGTGGACGGTTTGTAGAGCTAAATGGCTTAATATTTTTGGAGAAGAAGGAACAAAACCACAGCAAGACAGCATTGTTTTCCCTGCTGTAATTGATGGGGCTCAGTCTATTCTGCCATGAAAGCACAAGCTGCAGCTATTTTTCTTTTTTTAACCAAACACTGCTGAATGTGAAACATTGATTTTTTAAAAAAACTGGATTTCAAACTGAGAAATGTCTTGATCCCAGAAGTCAATCACCTGGAGCGTCATAACTTCCACTGGCACTATGGTTAAGACTGACAAGGGGCTCCATGGGGGCTGATTTCCCACACTGAGCAGCTCTCACCCCCCTTCCCCCCGAGGCCACAGTGCCAGGCCAAGACTCATAGCCACCCCCCTCCTGGCTCCTGCCCAGAACCCAGCCCAGCAGTGACTGTGTTTAGAAGGGAGGCGGCAACTCCCAGTTCTTTTTCAGAAGGATCCTTGGGGGCCAAACCCCTGCCTTGTGCCCTATTCTCAGCCTCTTCCTTCCCCTCCAGCCACCCCCATGCCCTGACCACACCCTATCCCAGGCTGGAGGGACACTCAGAGCCTCAGACACGTTGAGTCACGGCTTCTCAACTGTACAACTGTTTACCTGCTGTTTAAAATCAGTTCCTTTTCACTCCATTAATGATTTCCTTTGCTGTGCATAAGCTTTTTAGTTTCATATAATCTCATTTGTTTATTTTTGCTTTTGTTGCCTATGCTTCTGAAGTCTTATTCATAAAATCTTTGAAATGTTTCCCCTATGTTTTCTTCTAGCACTTTTATGGTCTCAGGTCTTATGTTTGATCCATTTTGAGTTGACTTTTTTATAGGTTAAGAGGTGAGAATCTAGTTTCATTCTTCTGCTTTTGAATATCCAGTTTTCCCAGAACCATTTATGTAAGAGACTGTCCTTTTCCCAGTGTATATTCTTGGTGTCTTTGTCAAAAATCAGTTGTCCATAGATACATGGATTCATTTCTGGGTTCTCTATTCTGGTCCATTGGTCTATATTTTTTGTTTTTGTGCCAGTACCATGCTGCTTTGGTTATTATAGCTTTACAGTATGTTTTGAAGGCAGGTGATGTGATATCTCCAGCTTTGTTCTTTTTGCTCAGGATTATTTTGACTATTCAGGGTCTTCTAGGATTACAGAGCGTGTTAGGATTATAGCCTGAGCCACCACACCTGGCCTACAACAATACCTATTTCATTTCCATACAAACTTTAGGAGAAAATACTTATAAACTATTCACCCATCAAGGGATTAATATCCAGAATACACAAGAAACTCCAATTTCTCAACAGCAAACAAACAACCTGGTTCAAAAATGGGAAAATGATCTGAACAGAAATTTCTCCAAAAAAGACATACAAATGACCAAGAAATATATGCTCAGCATCACTAGTCATCAGGGAAATGGAAATCAAAATTATGAGGTATCATCTCACCCCCGTTAGGACTGCTATTTCAAAAAGATAAAAAAATAACAAGTGCTGGCAAAGATTTGGAGAAAAGGGAACTCTTACATGATGTTGGTGGGAATATAAATTAGTACACTGTGGGGAACAGGACAAAGGTTCCTCAGAAAACTACAAAGGGAATTACCATATGATCCAGCAATCCCACTACCGGGCATTTATCCAAGGAAGGAAAATCCGTATGTCACAGAGACATCTGCACCCCCATGTTTACTGCAGCACTACCCACGCTAGTCAAGATGAGGAGACAACCCACGTGCCCAAAAAGAGATGAATGAATGAAAAGAACATGGGACATGTGCACAGTGGAATACTATTCAGTCATAAAAAGGAAGGAAATCCTGTTATCTGTGGCAACATGGATGCAACGGGAGGAGATTATGTTAAGTAAAATAAGCCAGCAGCAGAAGGTCAAACCCTTCATGATCGCACTCATGTGTGGAAGTTAACAAAAAGTTGATCTCACAGAAACAAAAAGTGGAACGGAGCTTACTAGAGGCTGGGAAGGGGCCATGGAAGAGGGGATAGGAGAGATTTGTTAAAGGAAGCAGAGTTGTAGCTAAGTAGAAGGAGTAAGTTCTAGTGTTGTGCAGCCCTGTGGGATGAATATCTCTAACAATAGCACACATTTTCTTCTCTTTTGTTTCTTTCTTTCTTTCTTTTTTTTTTTTTTTTTTTTTTTTTTACATAGTCTCACTCTGTCACTCTTGGTAGAGTGCCATGGCACCATAGCTCGTAGCAACCTCAAACTCCTAGGCTCAAGCAATCCACTTACCTTAGCCTCCCTAGTAGCTGGGACTACAGGCGCCTGCCACAACGCCCAGTTAAATTTTCCTGTTTTTAGTAGACACAGGGTCTCACTCTTATTCAGGCTGGTCTCAAACTCCTGAGCTCAGATAATCCACCTGCCTTGGCCTCTCAGAGTGTTAGGATTACAGGCCTGAGCCACCACACCTGGCCTATAATAATACATATTTATTATTAGCTAGGATACTGAATGTCCCCAACACAAAGAAATGATAAATGTTTGAGATGATGAACCGCTAACTACCCTGATCAGATCACTACACATTGTATGTATCAAAACATCAAATGGGTACAGTTATTATGCATCAATTTTTTAAATTGAGATAAAATAAAATAATTAAAAATAAAATGATAATCCATTGCCAAACTCTTCCAAATGTGCCTTCCCAGTCCTAGCCTGGCTTCTTCTCTAGCTGCCTCTGGCCTTATCCCCTCCTCTCTAGCTCTGGCCCCACTGCATTAATGTTCCTTTTCCGTGTCTTTCCACATGCTCTCCGCCTGGAGCACTCGCCTCCCTTCCCTCCCCACCTCCCTGGAGAACCCCCTCGGCTCTCAGTTATAACGTCACTTCCTCCGGGAAGCCTTCCCTGACCTCCCACCCTGCTGGGTCCCACTCCATGTGCTCCATGGCACCTCTGACTCACACCTAACATTGCGTGTCATTGTAATGACTCTTTGAGTCTGTCTTCTCTGCTGAACTAGGAGCTACGTGAGGGCAGGAGTTGTGTCTCTTGCTCACTACATCGCTTCAGCTGGCATGGAGTGAAGAAGTGACTGCCGGTGGTTAGACGGCTTCTGGCCTAGTGTGTGGTGCAGTCCTCCTCTTCTCCCACCATGTTTGCACAATCTAACTTCAGTTTCTCTGATTAGACCAGGAGCCTGCTTGCCCCAAGTCCTGCTGCTCCCGACGGAGGCTCTGAAATCTACCAAGTCCTTTTCTGCCCCCAATCCTGGGGCAGGAAGGACACCTGATCCCCATAGGGCCAGTTTCTGGTTGAAAATGAACCGGTTTGGCCATGGCCAAGCTACCAATGCTCCCTGCCTTGAGCTCTTGAGGCCTGGACACCTGAGAGCTGGGGATCTCGCTGCCTTGCCCACCCTCTGTGTTACAGCAGCAAAGAGCTCAGTGCTGCCCAGAGTTATCTCATTTAAACCGTTTGAAGTGGGTGCTGTTGTTATTATGCCCATTTAATAGGTGGGGAAAACAAGGAACAAAAGGGTTAGATGACTTGCTCAAAGTCACAGAGCAAGTAGTAGCTGTGATGGCATTCAAACACGGACAGATGACTCCAAAACCTTCGCTTTGCACTGATACTCCCTGAACTAAGCTATAATTTTCCAAGCAGCATTGACACTCCGGGCCTTAGGTAATGGGACCATCCCTTCTTGGCCCACCTTTTCCAGCCCCTATATCCCCTTTGGTCCACTGGTTCTGTGGAAGAGGTCCTGGCAAGTTTTTAGCCCAAGGCTGGGGATAATTCCCCCCCAACCCAGGCAGGCCCTCCTCCCAGCTCCAAGCAGGCGGGGAGGACAGCCACTCCTGTCACTGCCTAGATAAACCTTCAGAGGCTGTCATGGTGCCCTCGGCTTCCCCTCTCTGGGCTAAGCCACCTCGTCCCTCAGGTGTCACCATAGTCTCAGCACAGGCAGTGTCCCCTTGGAGTATGGAGGCACAAAGAGTCCTACAGTCACAAGGACAAATAGGCAGAGAAATTGCATTTCCTCCGAGATCATTGTGAAGAAACGTGTGTGTGACCTGCCTCTTTCTTTTGAATTGCCATAGCTGTGTCTCACTGGCCTCAAACTCCATCTCCACGGAAAAATTGAAGGCAGTTAGCACAGAGATAGGACAGACTATGAGAAAGGATATTGGGTCCCAGCTCCAGTTTTGTCACATACCTGTGATGATTTCTAAACTTCTCAAGCCAGAGGACAAGTTCCTGCACAGTAGGTCCCAGCCCCTTCTCTCACCTCCCTGTGTGGCTGCTGTCTGGAAGGTTTCTCTCCAGCCACAGCTGACTTCTTCCTGTGCCTCAGAACTCTGCTGTCTCTTCTGCCTCTGGGCCCCACGGATGTCACTCCCTTAGTCTGGAGCTGTTGCTTTCCTCCATCTTTGCCAGAAAACCCTTATTCATCTTTCGGCCTAAATGTCACCTCCTCTAGGAATTATTCTTGTTATTTCTGCTAGATGAGGTCAAACTGCTGATGCTCCCATGTCACTGAGGGTGCTCCCTAGTGAAGCGTGTACTGCAACATAATGGACTTTCCTGTGCAATCTTCTAACAGTCTACAATGAGGCACATTTATCTGCCTTGCTCACCATTGTTTCTTTAGCTCTTAACGCCCTGCCCAACACACAGCCATATCCTGCCTAAGTGAATGAAGAAACCAATCAGTCTGAATTCTTAGTTGCAAGCAATAGAAACCAGCCGAGCAGCATATTAGAGGCCTATCAAGTAGCTCACGGAATCACAGCAAGCTCCGCAGCTCCAGGCTCAGGACTATGCAGACAGGTGGCTCAAGCCATGTGGCTGGACTGGCTTGATGGGGACACCACTACCCCTCCTGTGAGAGCGAGCCCCCGCAGCTGAGACCACCCCTGTCTTTAACCACTGAGCCTGAACCCCTCCTGCATCAGCGCTGTCCTCTGGAAACTCAACTCTGCTGCGGCCCCCATTCCTGCTTCTTCGTGTTATTAGCTCCGGAGTGAGCGACTGAGGCTGGTGGCCTGATTGGCAGGGCCTGAGTCACCTGCCCAGGGAGCCTGGGAGAAAGGATCACTCAGTGGTTGCATTTTCCTGAGTGGGAGGTGGAAAGTCATAGGTTGGAGAACTCCTGCGGAGGGGGAACACCTGCTGGAGAGCTAAAGAGAACGGGAAATAGCCATCGCAGTGATGGAAGGATTGAGCCAAGAAGCCCAAGGCCTTAGGCAAGTTCCCGTCATTGTCCCTGCCTCAGTTTCCTCATCTGGTAAAGGAACACATGTTAGTCTCTCCCTCAGTTCCTCTCCAGTGTAATAAACATGTGTGCTCCTGGTTTAGAGGTGTTTACCCATCCAACGGAGAGGACACAAGCTGATCCAGCGAGAGGTGGATCTCCCAAAGTTCTATCAGTCAAGATGGCCTGGGCTGTGCCACAGTAACAAATTAACACACTAGGGGAGAGGCTTTGCAATCTGAGAAGGGGGGAGGCTTTGGTACTTTGTTTTGGGTCATAAGAAACAGGGTTGCCTTGAACTTACTGAAGGAGCATCACAGCAGAAAGGCTAAAAAGGAAACCAGCAGGTACTCCGGTGAAGTCAAAGGCAAGTCGCTTCAAGAGGAGGAGGCTGTCCTCTTGACCCAGGCATTTATTCTTCTGCTCATTCGTGAAGTTTTTTTTTTTTTTTTTTTTTTTTTTTCTTTTTTTCTTTATGAGTCAGAGTCTCCCTCTGTCACCCTGGGTAGAGTGCCGTGGTGTCACAGCTCACAGCAACCTCAAACTCTTGCTTCAGCCTTCCATGTAACTGGAACGACAGGTACTTGCCACAACACCTAGCTATTTTTAGAGATGAGGTCTTGCTCTGACTCAGGTTTTAAACTCATGAGTTTAGGCCATCCACCCGCCTCAGCCTCCCAGAGTGCTGGGATTACAGGTGCGAGCCACTGCACCTGGACTTCATAAAGTATTTTTTAGTATCCGGCATGTGCCAGGCACTGTGCTGGACACTGAGCGTGTGACTGTAAACAAGATGGAAGGGGTCCGTGCCCTCTTTGAGTTTGTATTCTAGAGGAGAAGAAAAAGAAGCAGGCCAATAAATAATTAAGCAAAATGCCTTCAGATGGTGTGATCAGTGCTATAGAAACATTAATCAGAGCGTGCAGTCAAGTGACAAGTGTGTGGGTGAGGGGCATTTTAGCTGAGAAGCCTCTGACATGAAACTGAGGCTGCAATCCTAATAACGAGACAGGGGAACCACAAGCCGGTAGAGGGAAGGGCCAGACGCAAGGCTGACGTAGGGACAGGTGCACTGCAATGTTACAGGAGCCCGGGTTGGAGAAGCCATAGCAAGGAATCTGCATTTGATTCCAAGTACAGTGGTTTGCAGGGAGGGCGAACAGACTAGCTTTAAGCGAGAGAGGGACATGATATGATTTGATTCTGTGTTCTTTTCATAAGATCGCTTTGGCTGCCATGTGGATTGTAGGATTGTCAGGGGAGCAAGGTAATAACAGAGCAAATACAATACCTAGCTCAGGAGCAATGAAACAGCCGGCAAGAAGTCTTGACTTTAGTCACTACTGCAGATGGTAGATACTGCTGGAGTCTTGTGGCCAGGACAAGGGAAATGTTTGAGAATTCCTACAGGAGAGTCCTCCAAAGATCCTTGTATTGGTCAGCACAGGGTGGGCTACACCACAGTAACAAATTAAACCCTGAGCCCCAGTGGCTTAAGCAACAGATTTAACTCCTCGTCACACAGCCTGTCCATAGTGAGTTGGTCTGCGGTGTCGGCTCTTCACAGTCACTCAGGGACCCAGGCTGCCAGAGCTCCACCCTTGATGCCCTTGACTTCTTGGTTGCTGAGACAGGGGAAGAGCACACCGGGAAATCTCACACATTGTCCTCTAAGCTTCATCACCTCTTCTCACACCCCTCAGGCCAGGTCAGCCACATGTATCCACGTAGCTGCAAAGAAGCTACAAAGGGTCTGACCGTCTTCTGTGGGCTCAGAAGGATAGGAGGACTGGTTATGTCAGCAGAGATGAGAGAGTGGAAAACTGGCCAAGGAAGAATGGAGCTGCTTCTCTGATGGACTATACAATGTGACTTGGAACCAAAGAGCACTTGTTTTAGGATGAATGTGGATCTGTCTGGGGCACACAAGGAGGAGTCTGCATTCCTAGTCAGTTGAAAGGTGTAGGCAGTGGTGCCCAGAGACAAGACCTGAGCAGAGACGTTCAGTCCAGGTTTATTGAAAGAGGAGAGTGACCCTCCTACGCAGTGCAAAGGTGGCGGGGGCGGGGGGCAGGTAGAGACCCCTTTTATATGGGGCCATAGTGGGTGGGTAATTCTATAGCTTGCCCGGAAAGTTAGGATCTTTGGTACAGACTTCTCAAGGGGTGGGGCTAGCAAATCCTTTGTCTCCTTTGTCTTAGGAGGTGAGGAAGGTGGGGTTCATGCTGGGCTGGATAGGCCTCCCAACACCAGTACCAGAGGGTCTTTCAAAACAGTGTCCCCAAATGCCAGGGAAGTGGGCTTATCTCCAGGCCCCCCTTCACTCAACTTTGGGGTTTTTGCCTCTTTCTGGGGTTCATGTACATCCCAGAGCATTTTGTAAGCCTTTTTTCCATTATTATGTTATCTTTCTAGTCAACGTCTGTTATGCATATACAGTTTTGCTTCCTTTAATAGCATCATACTTGGTAATAATCACAGCTACACTTTTATAAGCACCTTCTAAGTACTTTGCCTATCATCGCTAATATAATCCTCACCATAATCCTGTAAGAAAAATACTATTATCGTTTTACATGTGGAGAAACTGAGGCATGGAGTGATTAAATAACTTACATAATTTATAACAGCTAAAAGTGGAAGAGCTAGCCTGGCTCTGGCGCCCCCATTATCACACTGTAGAGTCTAGACAAGTGTTTTTCAACCTTTTTTTTCATCTCCCAGCACACCTGAACCTATAGCTAAAGTTCTGTGGCACAATTAAATTATGCTGATCAAAAAGAAGAGTAAAAAAAGAATATACTTAGTGTGCTTTGAGCCTCTTTCAAAAATAATTTGTGATCTGTAAAATTTTTGTGGCATACCTATGATCCTCTCACGGCACACCAGTGTGCCACAGCATGCTGGTTGAAAATCACTGGTGTAGACTACGGAGCATGCCCCAGACAGCTGGACGAAGATCCACGCAGGCGCCAAACAGCAGCCTTCCCCAGGAGGGCCTGGAAGAGAACAGCAGATTCTCTCAGGCCAGACTCCTAAAAAGATGACTGGTGGCTTCACAGGGGGATAAGCCTTCCCCCCCACACACACACGGGCAGGAACTGGCCAGAACACGGTATGGAAACAGCAGCCTCTGAGTCCTCGAAATCAGTCAATGATGGACTAAGCCAAGAGAACTAGAGCAGTTTGGAAACTCTGACCTCTTTTCACTTTTTCTACTTCATATTGGCTTGGCTTATTTTGTTTTCAACAAATATTTTTGAACATCTCCTACAAAGACCACACTCAGTTAAGGTTATAAAGGAAAAGATGGGAAAGGAAATTAGGAGTGTAAGCCATGATCTCCTCCCTTAAGCCAGGGAAACACAAAAGAATCACATGACAAGTTCAGTAGTTTGGTCATTTAAAAAGAAGAGACAGCAGCATAGGGCTTAACTGCTAAGCGTTCAAGATCAGAAGCTATTGGAGGACTGGAGTGCAAGTGGGAAGGGGGAGTCACAGAGCCAGATGAGCAAGGAAGATGCCAGCAGGAGAAGGGATGTGAGCTGTATTTTGAAAAATGTGGCAAGGGCTCACTTAAGCTGCTGCTGGAGATGGCTGCCCCAGGGCACTGAGAACAGGAGGGCTGTGTGGGAAGGAAGCCACACAGCCCATCTTCTCTGGGTAGGAAGCCCCGAGTCTTTGGACAAAGGTGACCAAACACAGGGCTGGGCAAGGGCCCTTTGGGATTCTCAGAATAGCAATATTAGAAAGACTTAGGACCAGGCAGAAGAAAGGGAAGAGAGATAGCAGATGGGTTCTCTGGGGCCACGGGCTCTTATAGACTCACATGTGTTGCTTTTCACTGCTGCTCTCAGGGAAGCCACTCTTAGGTCCCCAGCTGCCTGAGCAACTGCATGAAGCACCTGTGGGAATTCTAGGGGCAGAGGTGGAGGGAGGGGTAGTCTGTGAACAATTGTTTTTACCTCTATATTACCTACAGCCTGAGGCTGCCACCTTCTACTCTTTAAAAATCTGCTTCCATCACACACTCACACAAATCAAACAAGCCAACAACAAAAAACCTACACATTTCCCTATTGCATGAGTCAGAACCCACAGACCTCTCTAACTGATTTTGATGAGAGAAAATAAATACAGGTCTGACAATTAAGTTTGAGAACTCATCCTTGAAAAAGTGCTATATACCTCACTACAGTCCCTTTTGAAGTACTCCCCTTGGGCAGCTATGCACTGATGCCAGTGCCTAGTCCACGCTTCCAACCAATTTGGAACTCTTTTTCTGGAATGGCCATCAGAACTGTCATAGTACAAGGTCTGACAATTAAGTTTGTGAACTTGCCTTCATGTGCTTACAGTGACAGCACTGTACAGACAACTCAGTAAAGTTTCATAATCTCAGTATATCAGCGTTCACAGCTGTGTTCATGTTGACATGGCAGTGTCTTGCTAAGTGATATTCATTATCATTGTTGCATGTTTTGTGTGCCATATGATGACAGCTTTGATGGTTATTCCAGAAAAAGTTCCAAAATGGCTTTGAAGGGTGGACTAGTCACTGGCGTTAATGCATAACTTCTCAAGGGGAGTACTTCAAAGGTGACCACAGGGTTATTCAGCAACAAGATAAGCAGGACTTTTCTAGGATGAATTCTCAAACTTAATGGTCAGACCTCATATCTCAAACATTACTAAATCAGTCATAGAATTTAAAAGAAGGCCAGAGAGCCGGTCCTCTATGCTGCCAGGAATAACACCCAAGTCATATGACTGTCCCACTTGTGGATATGCCCTGGGTACAGGCACTGAAGCTTGCTTCATGGACCTGAAGCATGGAATACTATCCCTAGGACCTCTGTCACTGCCACCTCTGAAAGCTCAATGGCACTACCACCACCCTCCATCCACCCCTTTGCCAAAAGCTCACCCAATTTCCACACAGTGCTTCCTTTCTTAAACACTCTCAGAGATGCAGCTGATTGGAGGAGATCAGACCTAGTAGCTGCAAGAGAGACTAGGAAATCAAGTTGTGACTTCTACCTTGGGAAGGTGGAACTCATAATGGGGGTACTTACCAGGGTGGTCATACATTCTACTGTCTTAGGAGGGTCTTAGTTTCTGCCTGTTGTCCCCATGTAATGATCAAAAGAACCTTTTTCTATTGGTTTAGATCATAAATTATACAGACACACTAATACAGTGGTTCTCAACCTGTGGGTCTCAACCCTCAGGAACTGTATTATGGAGCCACAGCATTAGAAAGGTTGAGAACCACTGCCCTAATAATTCTCAATAGTAATTTTTTGATCCAGTCATCATGAATTCTCCTTTTTCTGTCTTATGCTCCTCCCACCCTCTCAAGGAACATGTACTGGATTTGCCAAAACCCTTCTCTTATTGCAGAGCAAAAGGAGGGCTATTCTGTGTGTGTTCAGGGAAAGCCCATGAAAGGCATTACATGAGAGCATCACATCTTTCTGCTAGAAGGAGAAAGACTTACCTATGTGAGGCAAATGATCCAAGTGAAAATTCAAAAGGGCAAATAAAAGATGAGTGAAAAGAACAAGCTGGCCAGTGTAGATGGAGATCCAGGTTGGAGCCAGCTCATGGAAGGCCTTGAATTTCAAGGAAAAGACTCTAGACTTTATCTCTGGGGAATAGCTACATGGAAGTTCTCTGATCAGGGGAATAACCTTACCCAGTCTTGGATACCTGAAAGAGGAGGGACCAGATAGACCCGAGTTTAAATCATGACTTGTTCTATGGAGTTAGGTATAATGGAAAATTACTTAATCACTCTGAACCTCAGATCTCTCATTTATGAGATGGAAAATCTGAAAGCCTCATCCTAAGATTATAGTAGAATGAATTAAAAATGTAACCTTTGAGGCACAGTACACAAACCCACAGTAGCTACTTGATACTTGGTAGTTGCCTTAGCTGATGTCAAGACAGTATTCAGGAAGTATCATATTGCCAATGAGTGTGTAGAGCAACAGGAAAGGGGACAGGCTAGAGGCAGCAAACAGGCAGCAAACAGGCAGAGACCAGGATGTGGAGGAAGGATGTGCTGCCAGGAGCCAAGGGAGAGAACAGAGTCAGCTGATAGCCAACCTTCCCACCTGGGGAAACTGGCATGCCACTAGTGACAATCCCAAAGTGGAGAATGATGGCAGGTGGCTGGTTTAGAGGAATCCATAGGGAAAAGAAAGAGAAGTTTGATCTGGTACACACGAGATTTAAAGGTCCCAGCTGCCATCCAGAAGAATTCTCCAGCAGAAAAGCTGAAGCTAAAAACTTGCCTGCCCAGATCTTAGAAGCTCAAAGAGAAAATGTAGAGGACAATAACAGGTCATGCATTGTTACATGCTGGGGACAAAGTCACAGAGCCTCTGTCCTTGGAGCAAGAAAGGCTAAATGCACACCTGGATGAAAGAGGCCTATTAGGGTCTTAAAGGGCAAGAAAAAAGATTCTCAGCATTGAAGGAGGGTGTCTAGGAGACTTTCTTGGTTTACACACACGAAGAGGGGACATCCAAAACATATATGGGGCTTCTATCTCACAGAACACAAGCTCAGAAGTATGGCTGAACCTTGTCTTCCTCTGTTCATTCCCCAAGCTGTGTTCTCTCTCTCTCTCTTTGGCTCTCTCTCCCTCCCTCCTTCTCCCCTCTCTCCTTCTTTCCTTTCTTTCCCCCCTTCTTTCTTTCCTTTTCTCTCCTTCTTTCTTTTTCTCTCTCCCTCCCACCGTCCCTCCCTTCCCTTCCTTTCCTTTCTTTTCCCTTCCCTTCCCTTCTCTCCTCTCCTCTCCTCTCTTGCTTTCTTTTCTTGTCTTTTCTTTTACTTTCTTTCCTTTCATTTCTTCCTTTTCTCTCCACCCCCCCCCCCCAAACCCCATTCTTGCATATTTTCCCTCTCTGCTGGCCAGTTTTTTTCTTATATTCATCCCATGCCTAGTTCAGTATGGTGGCTCTGCCCAGTCGATCCTACCTGGCTTTTCATCTTGAAAGCCTAGCACCAACCAGGGGACCAGTGCCTGTGTCTCTTAGAGCAAGTTTCCAATATCTAACAAAACTGACCTGTCTAGGAAAGATGGTCATTAGAGCCACCTAGTGCAATACGCCATCAAGCTTTTAGTGCATCCTCTGGTTCTCAGGGATGAAACTCACATTGGTCTGTCCTTTGTGTGGCAAGGAGACTGCATGGTGCTGGAAATGGTAGTATGAAAATCTAGGCTGTGCCTCCCAAGCCCTTGGTCAGAGCCTCTGTGCTGCATGGTGCAAAGATAAGGGTGCGGGAGGCACACTGAGGAATCTGCCCTGAGGCTGAAGCATTGAATACTGGGGTGTCAGAAGAACAAGGGGAGAGTCTGCAGGGATCAGCAGAAACCACCCTCTGCAGGACCCTAGTAAGTCATGCCAAGGAGGTGGAACTTCGTCTTGAGTGCAATAGGGAAGCTGTGCGGTCTTTCAAAATCTCATTTTTATCGAGGTGTCATTCACACACCATAAAATTTACCCTTTTAAAATGTACAATTCAGTGATAACTTAGTATAGTCATGGAGTTGTATAATTTTCTATCTAATTTTAGAACATTTTCATCACCTCCAGAAGAAACCCACACCTATTAGCACCGGCTCCTCGTACCGCTCTGCCACCAGCGCCCGCAACCCTGATCTACTTCCTGTCTGGATGGACTTACCTATAATTCTTCACATTTCATATAAATGCAGTCATACAATATGTGATCTTTTGCGACTGGCTTCTTCCACCTATCATTATTTTTTCGAAGTCATCCATGCTGTAGTATATATCAGTACTTCATTCCTTTTGATGGCTGAATGATATTCCTTTGCATGGGTATTCTACATTTTGTGTATTCATCAATGGATGGTTATTTGTGTTATTTCCACTTTTTGGCTATTACAAATAATTCTGCCATGGACAGTCATGTACAAATATTTATGTAAATGTGTGTCTTCATTTCTTGTGGATATATATCCAGAAGTGGAATTACTCTGTGATAGGAACTACCAAATTGTCCAAAAAGTGGCTGCACCCCTTTACAATTTGGCTAGCAACATATCAGGGCTACAATTTCTGCACTGACTTGTGAATACTTGTTT
This sequence comes from Loris lydekkerianus, assembly GCA_963574355.1. Taxonomy (NCBI): domain Eukaryota; kingdom Metazoa; phylum Chordata; class Mammalia; order Primates; family Lorisidae; genus Loris; species Loris lydekkerianus. Next base: position 57,451 of record CAUYPK010103295.1, read on the forward strand.
GTCTTTTTTATTTGAGCCATTCCAGTGGGTGTAAAGTGGTATCTCATCATGGTTTTGATTGGCATTGCCCTAGTGGCTAGTGATATGAAGCATCATTCCATGTCTTTATCAGAAAATTATATTCTTCTTTGGAGAAAAATTTTATTAAAATTGTTTGCCTACTTTTTACATTGAGGGTTTTAAAAAAATCATTATTGGGATGTAAGAGTTCTTTATATGCGCTAAAGACAAGTTCCTTGTGAGATACGTGATTTGTATGTATTTTATCCCATTACGCGGGCTATAGCGATGAGACAGACAGCAAGAAGGCAACTACGAGGACCATGCTGGGGAGAAGTGGTGCTTGTCAGACCCGGGGCTGCAAAAGAGCGGATCAGTCCAAGAGACTTGTATAAGGTACTTTTTAAAAGTAAATTGTTTTCCCCATTCACTCAGTCAACCAGGAGCTGAAATAGGGCCCATGCTTTATCAGGGAAGGAGGACCAGAGGGCGTGAGCCCAGACATGATGCAAGGAAGAGTAGAGGCTGCGTCCTTATCTCAGGGGAGCCCACGAGGACTATGTGAGAGAGGAGATTTAGGGCCCCTGATGGGGAGTGGGGTTGGCTTAGGAGGGACAAAGAGGACTGACAGGAGGGGGTGAGGGCCTGGGCATCCCTCGGCCTCTGTCTCAGGACAGCTGGGGGGTTTACCAGAGCTCTGCCTTTTGGGATTCTCCAGGAGCACAGATTCTGCTTTGCTCCAGCCTCATCTGCTCATCTCAAGAGGCCGCCCCTGCATGCACTGTGCTCCCACTGGAGCCCAGGAGAAGGGCGGGGGGCCAGGTGAAGTGGGCTGCTTTCTTCTTCATTCCTTTCTCTCCCAAGCAATTCTCCAAACAAGCTTTGGTAAGTCCCAGATGTTCCGGCCTTTGTTCAGAGTTAATCCTCCCTATTTATCCCCCCTCTGGTACCTGTTTATTGTGTTCTACTTCTCAATGGAAGCTGGGGCTCAGCGGATCTGCCACATCTGATATTACCTGCATTTGGGCAAACACAATCATGCCCATGCCTTGTCATCCAGCTTTCTGAAAGGGCCAGAGAAGGAGAAGAATTAAAATCAGCACCGCAAGAACCACAAGCCCATAGAGATTACAAAATAAAAATGAAAGCTGCTTTGGGCCCTCTTCTGAGGTGCTTAAAACCCTACAGTGGAGACACAATGGTGCCAGGTACACCCGCTCTCAGGTTCCATCCCTGGAAAGCACTTGGCCGTGGCTCTTGACTCCTACCTTGAGGAGGGGGCCATGATCCCTGCCAGAGCTGTGAGGCCAGTGACTCAGCTTCTCCTGCTCAGATTCACAATCTAGGAACGTTACAGCCTTGGGTCTGGGGTAGGATCCCGGAGAGGTCAGTGAGGAAGCAGCCAGTTAGAGTGCAGTGGGTATAGCCTAGGACACAGGCTTCCTGATTTCCCCTCCAGGTCTCTTTCTTTCCCTGCACACTGAATGTGCAGAGGCTGCAAAACAGAAGCAGGGAAAAAAGAGATTGAAGGAAGGCAGAGAGTTCATTCCTTACTGCTGTTAGAAACGGGCCTATGGAGACCAACTGACCTGACCACACTGTTCCTAATCTGAAGCTCTGGGGACACCCCTGGACCTGGAGCCATCATGGCATGCCACCCCACCTTTGGGTAAAAGACAGGAGTTGAGAGCACTGAGGGTCTAGTTTTTCACTAGATTCTAAGTCCAAGTTATCCCATAGGTTGGGGCAAAAGTCGCCATCAAATCCCACCCCACATGGGAGAGAGGTAATCCACACTGCTTTTCTCACTTCCCACCCCATGTCCTCACCTTGGCCTTGGACAGAAGTGAAACAGGATTTCAAATGGACTTAGGGCCAATCCCATGACAAGAGTTTCGTAACCCACTGTGCACTGGCTCCCTTAAGCCTCATATCAACTCTCCCAGGTAAGTACTGACATCTCTGCTGCAATGGAAATGAGTTCACCAAGACCTGACAAGTTACACAAGTTGCCCAACATCACACAGCTAAGAACCGACAGTTCCAGATCTGAGTCCTGGTCTGCTGGGTCCAAAGCCCAAACACTCCTCTCACTCCCTCATCTGCCCCCACACTACCTGGTCCTCTGGACTGACCATTATCTAATTCAGGAACAGGGGTGGGGTGAATGGACCCGGGTGCTGCAGCACTCTGCCTCTACCCCTGCGATCACCACAGATGGTTTGTTTTATAGTCGTGGCTGCAGCAGCAGCTCTGGACACCTTTGCCTTGCAGGATTGACATCAATCCTCATTCAAATCAAACTCCTTCTGGAACATGCTCCAGTGGAGTGGAATTTTCTGCTAAATAAGGTGTTATTAACCCAGCTCCCAGCTCCTTGGGCCCGGGCTGAGCTCAGCAGCGCCGGAGCCGCTCCACACTGATGAACCCACTTAAGTACGGATTAATAGGCATTGCAGCACTGGCCCTGGCAGACCCCGTGACGCCGGGCTTCTCCGAGCGCCTTGGACTGCAGCTGGAAACTCAGTCGCATCTTCTCTGACTTTTGTCCCAGCCCAGTCGCCGCACACTGATTGGATGCTTTATGGTCTGAGAATGAGGGGATAGAAGTGGGGGGTAAAAAGTGGGAAAATTTTATTCCTTTTTGCAGCTTCTTTCTTGCCAAGCTTCAGCTTCCAGTGCTTCTCGGGATGGGGAAGACAGAGGACCAGCCCCTTCAGGAAGGAAGGGAGGCAGCTACCCCCGCACCACAGCCCCCAATACTGCCCATGGGTGATGGGGAGGCTCCCACAGGGAAGGTGACATAAGGAGTCATCCAGACATTAGGGGGGACCGAGTCCCAGCAAAAGGCCATTCTAGTTCCAGCACAATTCCAAACAGGTGTTTTTGCCTCAACTCCAATCGTCTCAGCCACATACAAGTTCAGTTTATATAACTCTCAGAGTTTATGTTTTTACAGCTGAAAGAGCCCTAGAGAGTCCCAGATCTGAGCTCATTTTACAGCTGAGGAAATGCAGGACCAGAGAGGGGAAAGGGCATGTCCAAGGTCACACAGCTAGTAAGCAGGGAAGCCAACGTTCATACCCAGATCTCCCAACTCCCTGAGCAATGCTGTTTCGATTATTCTGTCTCTCTGCCTTCCAAGAACACGAGTGCATTGCTGATAGCTGGAAAGTAATAACCACATTTACATGATTCTCCAGTCTGCATATTGCAATGGATCTCAAATTATTCTTAAGTGATATGTTATTAAATAAGATCAGAAAATAGAAAATGGATTTGTGAATGATAATATATAAAAAATACACCACACATTTTATCTGCCTTTTAGACAAATGCTTACAGGGCACCTGGCAGGTATCAGGCATTTACAAGGGGGAGTGCGTGGGGGCTGGTCCCTCCCCTCAGCAGGCTTATGGTCTAGTGGGGAGGGGGGAAGAGATCACACACACACACACTCACACACAATTGCAAATGGTGCTATGCAAATTGGTGCTATGAAGGAAAGAAGAAGGAGTCCAGCAGAGAACCATGGAATGATCTGTTGAGAATCATGGAAGCCTTCCCTGAAGATGTGACCTCCAGGCTGAGACCTGAAGGTGAGAAAAACCGAGCTGTGCAAGAAGAGGAAGAGGAGTGACACAGGCAGGACTCAAACTTGGATTTCTTATTGTGGACAATGAAGGGAGAATATTTTTAAATTAAGATAAGCCTATTATTTTGAAGACAAGAAAGGGATTCCATTTTCTCCTCTAGTGTGCCTTGAGTGTGGGGTTGTAGGAAAATTTGATTTCCCTTTTCCAATTGTTGCCTGTGGTGGGCGGGGTGAGTTAATTGCTGGTATTTCTCCACAGCTGAAACTTCAACCCAGAGTAACTGTTTCACTAGGGTCAAACAGAGACCAGCTGAAAACAAGACAGAACCACTCAGCTCCACCCGACCAAACAGGGCCCCAGTATCT
>CAUYPK010103297.1:0-64528 GCA_963574355.1 Loris lydekkerianus
AAGTTAGATCCACATAATCACAATAGCAGCCAACAATTTAGCCTTTATGGCTTACTAATCTATTTTTTTTTTTTTTTTTTTTTTTGCAGTTTTTGGCCAGGGCTGGGTTTGGACCCGCCACCTGCATATGGGGCCGGTGCCCTACTCCTTTGAGCCACAGGCACCTCCCAACTTACTAATGTTCTTTTTCTTTTTTTGAGACAGTCTTACTTTGTTGGCCTTGATATAGTGCTGTGGAGTCACAGTTCACAGCAACCTCAAACTCCTGGGCTTAAGTGATTCTCTTACCTCAGCCTCCAGGTGCCCGCCATAACGCCCTGCTATTTTTGGTTGGTGTTATCTTTGTTGTTCAGCAGACCTGGGCCAGGCTTAAACTCACCAGCCTCTGTGCATATGGCTGGTGCCCCACTCACTGAGCTATGGGCGCCAAGCCAGCTTACTAATGTTCTAATTGTGATTGTTAATCTGGGAAGATTAATTGCTTGAAATTTATTTTATTCTTTGACATTTTATAATAAATACATTAATATTAAAAACAAATAAAAATATAAAACACAGAAGTGTATTATTACAAATAAAAAATTTGTTCTATAAAATGTAGATTTAGTCAAAAGGCCACACACTTAAGGAACTGGAAGGCCACATGTGGCTGTAAGGCTGCAGATTCTCTGCAGGTGAGCTAGGAAATCTGATTTTTAATATTTGTTTCTCTTTAAATCCTAAAATCATCAAATGATTGTATTTTCCAAATTGCCTATATTCTTACTAGAAACTGTGGTCTTTGCTGTATTACTAGCATGATCACACATCTCTTTAAGGAAATTTAAGAGCGCTATAACAAAGAATAATTTATTTATTTATTTTATTAGTTTTAGCATAAATTCTCGGACCAAACTTGCATTCCAAATAAATTTTATGTGTACATTATTGATTCTAACAGCATGGTAATGGCCATATAGATCAAAATAAATAAATGAAAACTAGCACAAAATTAAGTCAAAAAAGGAGAATAAAATCTGCTTCTGATATTCAGTTGATAATGGGCTAATTAACTATTGGTACACAGCTCTGCTGGGAAAAAGGCAATAATTCACGTTAGGTGTATTCAGCACCTAATGAATATCAACATGCTTTACGAAAAATGAAGGTGATATTCCTTTATTGAAAAGAACTAAATGAACTTCTTTACATAATACATTTAAAATTCTCTTTCTAGTACTCAAATTTTAATGAAATACAGATCACTGCAATTCTTCATGTTAAATAACATCTTGGATTATTCCTTAATCATGTAAATTGGGTTAAAATATTGTACTTTTATTGCTAGCTTAATAGCTTAAAGAGGTATTAAACATTTAATTATTAACCTTGACATGAAAGAATAGGAGAGATTTCTTAGATGATGTAAGGATTTAAAAGTTCTCTCTTCTGAGTGAAGTTCATATGCTAGGATAAGGCAGATCTAACTAGCTATCTTGAAATCGGCATTTGGCTTTAATTGAAAGAAACTAATAATATAGCGTACATATATCCCAAATGTTACTTGAGAGAATCATTTGGAGGAGAATAGATGTCTGATCAAACAAATCAAGTAATGGGTTTTAAATATTAGTAAAATCATTATCTCTGAGCAATAAATACAGGTCAGCTTAGTGATTCATTGACAGAAAAAAAAAAATATTTACTGTATACCTGTGATGTAGAAAGCAGTATTCCAGGCACTGAAAAGAGGACAGTGAACAATTTCTCACAATCTTTATATTCTACCAGAAATAGAAGCATACAAGACAGATTTTTAAAGAGATTTTTAAAGATTTTTAAAAGGTATTGATAAATAGTACAAAGGGAATAAAAAGTGTTATATATTAATGGGCAATATAGGCAGTGGCACACGGGTAAACGTTTAATAACCATTCTCTGAAACAAACAAAGCAAGCCAGCCCTGGGTTACAGTCCTTGCCATTTTCTATGGTGTAAACACTCTGAACGTGACTGCTTCCAGTCTACCAATATGACATCATGAAATACGTAGCTGTAAACAGGTATACCAGTAGACCCAGTGAGCATTCTAAGATGTCTCCATCACAAACACTATGGTCCGGCTACTTTACATTGAAGAGTCAGGAAGGACCTCTCTGGGAAGTGACACTTAGACTAGGATCTGAAAAACTAGAATTAAATCACATGGGGAGCTGGAGAAGCTGTATTCTGAGCAAGGAAAACAGCTAGTGCGAAATCCCAAAGCCAGTACAAGACCGAATTGTGCAAGAAAGAAAAAGAGGGTCTGTGAACCTAGAATATAATAAGCAAAGGTAGGATATAAAAGTGAGTTGGAAAAGCAGCCAAAGGCATTCATACAGAACATTGTAATATAGGGTATAGAATTGAGCAGAGATGTCTTTGGAAAGTTTGTGAATCATGTTAATTGTCTTAGTTAAAACTAATGCCATTTAATCTGTGCTATCCATAATGAAGTAAAACGTTATGACTTCAGAAGGCAGGACAAGCCTTGGCTTCATGATTATAGGAAGAATATAAGAAAATGCTTGGAAATTTGGCTAAAAATTTTGAGAATTACTAAGCATGTGAACATCTTATTATTAATTACAGGATCCAACTTAATACATGATTTGCTTTGTACATTTTTTTTCTATGGCCAATTGCCACTGTCCGTCACATTGTCACTATTTTCATTTTCAGAAAGTGATTCTATCATATAAAACCTACATAATCTACAATGACTTCCTGATATCTCGACCTAAAAGCTTATATATAAAATAAATGTTTTTAAAATTGTTCCTATAATTGCACATAACAGCAAGTATTAGATACCACAGACATAATATTGTAAAATAAAATGTTATGGACTCTAAGGGAACTGTATAAATTTCTAACTCTATTCAAAAATGTCCTGTAACTCTAGATAGAATTTCCCTGGGCTATAGAAAAGCACAGATGGTATTAGTGTTTATTAGATCCATAACAGTGGCTTTTAAAAATATATCTGAAAAACCCTGAAGTTTTGCTAATATGGCCAGAATAGAGGTCAGAACCAACAAGGCAAAGTAGGCATTCATGGTGGGTGAAAGAAAATTATAAAATATACATATTTCTATTAATAAAATCTCAGTTCAACAACTTGATTAATAGAAAATATTATTTATTGAGGGCTAACTTATAAAACCTGTTATAGATTGAGTTTATAAATTCATGAGACCAATATTATGTCTCCTGAACTAAACCTAGAATACTGAGGTGCTGGACCACCTCCCATATTCATGGTCTAAAGGAGGAAATTGATAACTAACAGAAAAAAATAATGCACATTGGACTATGGTTAGTTCTGAAGCACAGATATGACAGAATGCCATAAAAGCAAAAAGCAGGAGCTGCATTTGGAATTTGAAAAAGACTTCAAGAGCAAGACCTATCTCTAAAAGAAAATAGCCAGGTGTTGTGGTGTATACCTGTAGTCTCAGCTACTCAGGAGGCCGAGGCAAAAGGATCACTTGAGCCTACGAGTTTGAGGTTGCTGTGAGCTATGATGCCATGGAACTCTACCCAGGGTTACAGAGTGAAATTTTGTCTCAAAAATAAATAAACAAATAAGTAAATAGGTTTGGGTGGAGGGAGGGTGATGGGTTGGGCCACATCTATGGTGCATATTTTTATCTACAATAAAAAAAAAAAAAGAAAAAAGAAAAAAAGAAATAAAACCAAATCAAAGGCCATTTTAGGTTGAGGGACTGATGAGCACTTCTTGAGGAGAAAGCTGAAATATGGCAATAGCCTACTATATAGCTACCATGGGGAAGAATTAGAAAGCCAATAAATATTGGAAAGTTTTTCCAATTTACAGAAGCCTAGCTATTCTACTCTACCAAAGGAATAGAAGACACTTTCAATTCTACCCACTGTGCTCATTTTCACGATCGGAGAAAAATTGTCTGAGAAAGCGTGATTAGCATATCACATCTCAAAAGCTATAGTCCCCACCACATTTTCATTTTCTCAATATAAGATAATGACTACATATCAAATAAACACAATACTAATAGTACATAAGCCAGGAAGTAAAATGCTTAATATATTTTGTCTGATCCTTGCAAAGCATTCTCTGTTATATCTTGATGGAAAACTATATAGTAATATCTCCATTTTAAATATTTTAAAACCTTGACAAAGTAAAAAAATGCAAAGCACATCACACAGGATGTGGAATGTAATTTTTTTCTGACAATAAATAGTTCAACTTCCTCTCTTCTATACTAGACCGAGAAAAGGAATCTAAGTCCTTGCATATCAACTTAAACCACAAACGCATAATTAAAGGGCAAATACAATCCATATTTATGTTGCTATAAAAAAGATAAAAATCTGTGAAGTACTGTGATCATATTTACAGAATCTCCTATCAAACCATTCTGCCAATTTTCAAATATGTGATAGCAACAAAAAAACAGATGTCTAGTTTTATTCCTTTGCCAGATATAGGAAAGGAAAACTATTAATAAGCATAAATTCTATTAAAGTTGAAAGATATGGAATATTCACATAAATGGAGTACATTTTGCCACATTCTATACTTGAGAAAATAATGTGGAAATAATTATATAGTGAAGAGAAATAATATGAAGTCAGTGAGAGACTTCAAATTATTAGCAAAATAAAGGGGGGGGTGCAATGTTAGATCCACATAAAACAAACAAAAAAATAATAAAACAATTAACAAAGATTGCTAAATATGTATTTACATTGGAAGAATCATTTCCAAAAATAACAATAAAACACAGGATTCAATATATAAAAGAAAAACAATGAAATCTAAAATAGAACATCAAGTAATAAAGTCTGTAAGCAAAGAAACTACAGAGAAAAATATTATTGTTATTTGCAAAAGGCAAAATCGATGTGATGGGGAATTACACATATATGTGCATAAAACGTGCACAATGTGCATGATTTGGAAACTGGCTTAATTATCTATGTAGTTTATGACTGCAAAACAAACCAATGGACTTCAAAAATAGAACAGCTCAACTCATGGTTAATAAATACATCAGAAGAAACAGGAGACTATGGCAATGTAGCAACTATAGTTAAGAAAATAATTGAGGACAAAAATCCTGACTGTATAGAATGCCCAGTTCCTTGATTCTGCTCAAAGTTTACTTCAAAGGTGGTAGTCAAAAAAACTTTTTAAAGTGCCTTTAGACTTACAGAACATGTTCTTATTTTTTTTTAGACTACAAAAGGAAAAGGCAGCTACAAAAGAGGAACTAAGGATACAAACTGTCCTCAGCCCTAAAATCTAGAATGACAGTACCATTCCTGTAAATTTATGTAAACATCATTCAGTCACATACAAGTTTTTGAGGTTAAGTAAGTAATAAATTTATGTATAAAGAATAAAAAATAAGCAAATAAGGAGTAAAGTGTGTTCATGAACTATATACATTAACTACAATGGGAACATAAAACTTAGGAAGAATCTCCACTTTAAACAATCAAGTAGGAAATTTAACTATTGGAAAACGTTCCAAGGTTTAACTATTGGAAATGTTATCAAGAGAATGAAAGTATGAGTAACTTTTAGAATTTATAAGCCTATGGACTGTTTTCATGTAGACAAAGATATATCAGAAGAAATATAATATTGATATTTTAACAGTAGTCATTTTCAGGCCAGGTGCAGTGGCTCACACCTGTAATCTTAGCACTTTGGGAGGCCAAGGAGGGAGGCCTGCTAGAGCTCAGCCAAAATGAGACCCCATCTCTACTAAAAATATATAAGAAAAATTAGCTGAGCATTGTGGCAAGTGCCTGTAGTCCCAGCGCCTCAGGAGGCTGAGGCAGAAGGATTGCTTGAATCCAAAAGTGTGAGGTTGCATAAGCTAGGCTGAGGCAATGGCACTCTAGCTTGGGGCAACAGAATGAGATCTGTCTCAAAAAAAAGAAAAAAAAAATTCTTTCTTTTCTCCCAATATATAAAATCTGAAATAAAAACACATATGGAGGAAATATGTTTCTAAGATTAAATGACTATTCAAAAATGCTATCAAAATATTAGAACTTGAGATGATAGAAACATAGGTACATCGATTTAAAACCATGTATAAAATTATTTATGAAAACCAGAAGCTTTATGAAACAAACCCTGAAAGGAAGCCAGCCTCATGGAAACTCTGTATTGGGCAAAAAGGCACACATGCCTTCTTTCCTGATTATTAAAGAAAACTGCAGTAATTTTGGAAAGCCCAGGAAAATATATCTATTTAGAAAAAAATAATACAAACATATGTACACTAATAAATATTGAAAAGTTGCTGCTTCAGTTGATTACTGACACCCCTGGGATAAGGCGATCAAAACTAAGAAATGATTTGTCAGTCTTTTGGAAGCCTGAGGTTAAAGGAAATACCAGAATCCTAGCCCTGGTATTATTGTTTAAGAGCTGTTGGATGGTGACAAGGACATCAGCATTTGTAATACACTCTATTTTCTCTTTGAAAAAGAAACTCTTCATATCCGGCCATATTGTGGTTAGCGTGACATGAGCTGATGATGTATTAAATATATAAGTGGTTTTACATTGGAAAACATTATAGACATGCAAAACCCTGGGTTGTTTTTTATAGTTTAAGATTTAGAATACAAGTTGTTTTTTCTCTGATATAAAGGCTTTCATTTTAGTGTCCCTCTCTCATATACTTGATAAGTTTTATTAACATAACAACAGACATTATGACAGTTCCTGGCACTGTGCCTAACCCAAAACAATCACTAAAATGTCCATTGAGTCTGAATCTATTTTAGGATACAATTGAAATCTTCCAAAATAAAAGAGTTTTTAAATTTAGAATCAGGCATATTTGCAACAAAGAATTATTTATTTCCCAGTAAATCGACCAAAAGCTATCTTTTCGAGCGTTGTGGTATTCGGGAACAAAGGCACATCTAAATAAAACAATAAATAAATCTGCTGTCTTATAGAATCCAGTAAATTGATTATAAGAGAATAGTATGATAGATGCCATGAAAATATGGTGTTTAATAGAAAATAATATGGGTTGTGGGGGAATGGAAGCAGCTAGAAAGAAGTCAGAGAATGGCTGGAAACAAGGGAAATTGTCTCCTAAATGCCAAGTAAATTATGACTGCAGTAAAACCTGGTGATTTTAGCTTATGTGGGTCACAGATATAGTGAGTCTCTGGCAAGAATGATGATGGCAGAGGTGAAACACAGGTCCCTGTAGCAACCTCCTGCGCTGAACTGTCAAGGTAACATGCGCGACTATGTCGGTCAGTTCTTAGGAAAAAGAGATGTGACATGTTAATATTTGTTCCACATTATGCAAATTTCTTTGAGGTGAGTAAGCACAAGAATAGAAGATACGGGGAATATTTATTATAGTATATTAATAATTTCAGGCTAGGCTTTGATAAAGTATTCAGAATTTTGCCATTTCTGAACCTTATCTTTGCATGTTACACCTATAAACCAGAATAGGTACTTTGGAGAGACACTGAAATAAGTAAGCTCATCTCAGTAGACACGATTAAAGAAACTAGGAATGTTCAGTATGTGGAGGGCAACGTTTTGAATAGACATCATGGTTGTTTTTTTGAGATGTGGCAAGATTGTTACATAAACAAATAGAAATATTTTCTCTTTAATTTCTGGAGTAGCGCTAAGACCAAGGGGTCAATGTTAAAGAAAATTTCACCTCAGTGATAGAAAACAATTTTCTAATAACTCACATTTAAATCAATTATCATTATCAACCAATAACACATATATGATCTGCAAATTATAACTTCTAAAGTCAAGTCCAATTTGATATCCACTTTTTAGAGGGGCCTGGGTTGTGATGCTCTCGTATAATCTTGCTGAGAAAATAATTAGTTAAATACAATTTGGCAGCATCTATCAAAAATCTTTCCAAAGGTTATATTCTTTCTATTCACGTAATAATCCAATTTCATTTTCCATACATGACCATAAATATATTTGTTCATGTTTGCATTGTGAATCCTGATTAGAAATAGGCTTTTAAAAATGGAATTAGGTAAAGTTTCCACAAATGGATTATTGTAGTTTCCATTCAAGGAAATACTGGGCAGTGTTAATCAAAATGAGTTGGATTTCTGTGTGAAATTCTAAGACATTGGATAATGAAAAATTATCCAATCATGGTTTTAATAAAATTCATATATGTGAATTTGGACACATATACACACATGTAAGTCCATAGAATATGGCAGAAATAAATACATACTAATATGATAGCAATGATTACACCGCAGTTCAAAATAGAATAGAAATTTAAAATAGAAATAACGGACTAGCTGGCAGAGGGGAGACATTTTTAAATCTATATAATAGTGTATGGTTTAAGTTATATTATTATATTTAACTATTACCTGTGTAACTATTTTTTAAAAATAAAAAAGGATTCTTTCTTCCTTTCTTTTTTTTTTTTTTTAGAATTACTTAAAATGGAAAGTGCTACCTAAAAGAGAAGGAGCTCACTGCATCTGTTTAATTTTCCTAAAAAATCCCAGATAGTCCCTACAAGTAAAAATAGATAGCAATGTATTATCTATAGGAGACAGGGTGCTGGAACATTTTAAATGTTCTTAAGTTTTCATTTATAAGGCAAATAAAACAAGGCTAAGCCAATATTATAAGAAAAATTAAATCTAAGTCAACATTAATTAACTTGGGTACCACTTGAGATACTTGAATTTTATCTGACCCATAGTTTGCACACCCAAAATTTTCCTCCTCAACAGTTTATTTACTTCTTGGTGAAACAATAAAATGCAAATGGAGTTTTCCAGGGAGATGAAGTCGAGTATGCCACCTTTTTAACAGCTTATCTGTGCTTTGGTGCAGTCTGTAATGCTTACCTCTTACAGTCCGACTTCAGGTTTGAGGGAAGATTTGGAGTTCTATTCATCCTGCTCTACGAGCTTCAAGCTCCATTGTGAACCTACCCCATACATATAAACCATCTGTTTGTTATTTTTTGGCTTTATCTGAACATCTTCACAAAGCAGCCATCTGTTCCCTTCTTTTAAGTATCTATTTATGGCATGTTTTCTCTTATCACTCTTATAACATTTTTGCATATGTCAAAAAAATTAATTAGTAGTCACATAGTATGTCGTCCACTTTAGAGGAGTCTTAGGCAAACCCCTGGGTGATCCAAAGTGCCTGACTAGTATCAAGAACCTATAAAAATTCCACCTAAAATCAGGGGTAGGGACCCTTGAAATACAAGACCCATACTGCATGAAATCTGTAATAGATGTGAGATTCCTTGGAGAATCATGTGCCTTGTGCACATGATTTCCAAAAAGCTGTCATGTCACTATGTGAAAGAACAATATGAATTTACACTGAAATTTATTCTTGCTCTCACTACAGCACTCCCATTGCAAATGTGCACTTCAGAGGAGGTATACTTTTAGTTGAATTAAAAATTAAAAAAAAAAGAAAAGAAAAGCACAAACAGATGTTTTTAATGACATTTATACAATCCTGGGGCAATTTTTAGGACAAGCTTATCAAAGAAATTCTTGAGTTTAAATGTGAAGCAAACTTTTAATGTACTGGGTGTTTGCTAAAAGCAGAACACCATGACCAATATAAAAAGCAAAAACATTAAAAGCAGTGAACTCTTTATTGTGTGTGCTTCCCTGGGAAAATAAGAAACACCAACCGAAGAATTCTGTAGATAAATGATGTTTCCCACTGTGTTGGGAGCTGAGAGTTGTGAGATTATAACTGGGACAACAGATTCAGACACCTTCACCACCAGCTCTTTGTGTTCACATTTCAAAATAAAAAGTCAAAAGGAATTGAATGAAATTTCCATATGTGTAGTTATATATTTATATGATGAAAATTTTATATATATACACATTTTCATAATGGCATTGCCTACCTGTAAATCTGCAACTATTATCAACAAACTTCTATTTCTAAATCGTATCGATAATAGATGAACAAATGAGGAGTATCTAACAAACATTATTAAATTTACTGGATACCAATCCTTGTAAGATTTGGGGGGGTCTAATAAAATTAATAGATGGGTACAAAAAATAACACAAACTATGAAAAAGATGTGGCGATAAAAAGAAGGCAATTTGTTCAACATAGGTAGCTGTGAGAAAGCATTAAACAAGCCTGAGTCAAAGTCACCTCATAGCCTAAACAAAGAATTTTATGAGACATAAAAGGATACATGTTTCTGGAGGAAGGATAGTGGTTTTTCCTACCACTGATATCTAAGTGTATTTTCTTACGTAGAAGTGTATGCAGTAAGTGATATTTTTGTCTTTATAAGGCCATAGATTGGTGACTCTCAATTGATCATCCACAGCACTTCCAAGTTGTTTTATGAATGTGCTCATAAATTCTGACTTTTGTAAGGAGGTCAGATTTTTTTTTTTTTTTTTTTTTTTTTTTTTTGAGACAAAGTCTTACTTTATTGTCCTCGTAGAGTGCCGTGGAGTTACAGCTTACAGCCACTTCAAACTCTTGGGTTAAGCGATTCTCTTGCTTCAGCCTCCCAAGTAGCTGAGACTACAGGTGCCAATCACAACACCAGGGCTATTTTTTTTTGTTGCTGTTGCCATTGTTGTTTAATAGGCCTGGACCGGGTTTGAACCTGCTAGCCTCAGTATACATGGCCAGCGCCCTAACCACTGAGCATGGGTGCCAAGCCAGAAAGTCAATTTGAATCAAGTGTTTCAATGCAGACATGTATGAACATGAAACTTCTATTATTACAAATCCAAAAAGAATATTCCAGGTCTAGCACAGCCTTCCAACGGTCTAGAGCAGATATAATTTGTTCCATCCATTTTTATTGAGAAAAATGCAGTCCAATGTGATTATTTCTGCAATACAATTCATTTATTAAAAATTTATTAAAGTTTGTCACTCTTGTCTCAAAATCCCTAACATCACCCTGGCCCCCAAAGCAATCTACCCTTTACCATCTTGCTGCTCATGTTCCCTTTGTCTGTGGGTGTGGTCCGTGAAGCACTGACAAGGCTGTGTAAGGCTAAGGTAGGTTCTGTAGCACATCTACATCTTGGACTTATGAGAAGCTTGCATGTCCTCGTCATGGCAATCCAAGAGAATGCAGCTACTTTGGGAAATTCCATTGGGAACTTAGCCCACACCTCCCTTCCCTTTCTCCATACTCTGGGACCATTTCTAAAAGGCAGGGGGAAGGATAACTTTTGGATAACTCTAGCTTCAGGAGTATGCCGTCTTCCCTTCTGTCATCTTCTAGTTAGGGTCTAGGGTTGGGATTTTCAGAAGTGATTCTTTTCTAGCAGGCCCTGCAGTAGTTGACTAGAATTTCAATGGATATTTTTATGAACCTAGAAATGTGAGGCACTTGGTTTATTCTGCTTATCTGCATTGTCAGGGAAGGAAGAAACTGTCCTCAGAAGCACTTTATAACTGATGCCATATGAAAACCAATTTTTACTACATTTGAGGCAACACATTCTCAACAGTGCTGTCTCTCTGGTAGAACATTGTACATTCAGTTATTGCCAGGAAGTGATAAGGCTTCCCATATAGGGATACTTGTGTTAAAGAAAGACACCCAACGTGCCAGAAATTATAAGAAATTTGCATTATGACGGTATAAGAAAATATGGTCAGGACAGTAAAGTGAGTTTAAGTTATTTTCAAATAACAAACCATTTATATGATAGTTTGAAAATATTTTTTCAATATTCTGTACCATTTTTTAAATTTAATTCCATCAAGAGTACTATGGAATAATCCAGTTTTTAAAAGAATGTTGCAAACACAAGAGGTCAATCGCCAAAGTTTTAAATTAAAGGTCTGTAGATGTTTCCCATCACATGAACTTGCCTTTGCCCCATATCAGATCAGTAAGGTCCATAGACTGATATTTTTTTCTAGACCGCTACTTAATGAGTCCGTTCGGATGGGCTTTGTCTGTACTTTCTGTTCCGGGTGATACTGTGTCGTGACAATGTAAGAGTACCTGGGTACAGTTTTCCCTTCTGGGCTACTTTTCTCTCTTTACTTTTTGTCCTTCAGATCTCAACTGATCTACCACACATGTCCTTATCATTTGTCTATTATGCTTTCTTTGTGACCAGATTTCATAGATTCAAAATTCAGCTCCATCACTTACTTGTGATGGGACCTTACATGGATTCATTTAGCCCAACTTTGTCTAATGTCCTTATTTGTCCAATAGGGCTAATAATGGCACCTTTTCATAGCATTGCTAGGAAGGTTGAATGAGTTAATACAGAGAAAGGACTCAGACTTCAGAGGTGCCTTATTGCACTTGGAACTGTGTAAGTGTTAACGATTGTTACATTTATTATTGACGTTGTATTTTATTATTGCTATAGTGGTGGGAATACAGGATGCTTGGGATACTCTGAGTTCTTGTTAACTTTTTTTATTCTCAGCTCCTAGTACGATGCTAAACACACAGACACACACACACACACACACACACAATGAATTTATATTGACTGAACAGATAAATTGCATGGTTTAGTAATGTCTAACTGTCTATTATTACCATTGGACACATTATGAGCAAAAAGAAAGCTGATAGCTCGGTGCCTATAGCTCAGTGGTTAGGGTACCAGCCACATACAATGAGGCTGGCGAATTCGAGCCCGGCCCAGACCAGCTAAACAACGACAACTGCAACCAAAAAATAGTCAGGTGTTGTCCCAGATACTCGGGAGGCTGAGACAAGAGAATCGCTTGAGCACAAGAGTTAGAGGTTGCTGTGAGCTGTGACACTGCCACGGCAGTCTACTGAGGGTGACATAATGAGACTCTGTCTCAAAAAAAAAAAAAAAAAAAAAGAAAGCTGATAATGGTAAAATAAGCTCAGACGGCAATTAGAATGCCTGTTTTTGCTGACAAGGCCTTAGCATTTGTCTAGACATGCAGCGAGGGTAAGACAATTTTAGTTAGCTATGTATTTAGTTAGCTACATAGATCAGGTCAAGCAATAATAATATTCCAAATATGTGGATACCTCAAGAATTTTCCTCACTTTACATATAGCATTTTGTTTTTCAATAAAAATGCCATGCAGCAGTAAGGTTTAAAAAAAAAACAAATACTTGTGTATAGCTCAGGATTTTTGCACAAAAGAGATGTCATACTCAAAATTGATAATGTGAGGAGTATTTAAACTGAGATGATTTAAACAGATATAAACAAGTTGTAGGAACAAACATGAGCCCCACTAACCTAAAAGCTCCTCCTACAGGGGTGAAGGGGAAAGAGTGTATGGGAGCCTGGAGAGACTGCCGTGTGGACAGGCTGCCTGTTAGGGGGGTGACCTTGATTTCTCCCTTCCCTCGGATCCCTTCTTTCTCCCTCCTTCCTGCAAAAAGTTCTCTTCCTAGCCAAACACTAGAAGCCAGAGGAAAGGAAGACCAGAAGGCTGAGAAGTAATTTTTTTGAGGGAAAGGGGGTGGGAGGAAGTGCAGAGGAAAGGCTTTCGGTCCACTAAGTTAGGGAAACATTGGATTTAGCAAAGCTAAATAATTTTCTCTGCTGCAGGATTTCTCAGATCCTTGAAGTGTGAACGCAATTGATGACTCTCTAAGAGGGGGGGAGAAAATGTGCCAGGCACATCAAATGTATTTAACCACACAACTTCCTGTTCTCATCCACACAACTTCCTGTCTGGTAGATCAACTTCAGGAACATTTAGCCACATGACACACTTCAGAAAATGCTGGTCCCTCCTAAATATCCAGGGTCAACCAGTGTCACCTCAAGTATTAAATTAGTTTTGCCCCAAGAGATGCTTTCTTAAGTGGCAGAATTCCTGTATTCCATTTCTCTAGCCCCCAAATTGTAGAACCTTTAAAGCTCCAAATGATTGTGCATTCACTGCTCTCACGGGTTCAACGGTAAGATAAAATACCAATGGCAATGGGACATGAAATAGTCTGATCAAAAACCAGAGCTAGTTCCCTCACACCAATCTCTAGACTTGGTCTTGCCAATTCCCTCTAGTTTTTATCAGGTTTAGACCACTACAGAGTTTTTAAACCAGTTCCAGAAACAAACTCACATACAGTCCATTTAGGTAGATGGTATCCCCTGTTTTCTGCACTGATAAGATTTTGACCAGGCCTATATTACTTCTACGGGAAGTAAACATACTCCCTTTTGCATAACTCAAGGTAGAATTCAATAATTCATTCCCTTCATAATTGGTTCTTTCTATTTGATGATTTTTTTTATATAAAACTGGGTTCCAAATAATGTTCTCAGTATATAAATGAACACAGAGTGTTGTGCAGGTGGGTTTGTCCTTGGTAACAGACACAGCTGTGCCTATCAAACACAAAATATGGTATTTAATTTTGGAAAATTGCTAACGGCAGGCAGGATCGTACAACGGAAAGTCACCTTCAACTGTCACTCAGGAAGAAACAATGATATCATGAGCAGGGTTATTTTTCCAAATGTTCCCAGGCTAGAGTTGCACTGGGTACCCTTCCAGAAGCACTGAACAATGAAATGGGGAGTCATCTGCCAAGCACATACAGCTGTGTGTCTGTTTGCCTGGGGTGTATGTTGGGGGCTGGAAGAAAGGGAGTCAGGGAGGTAAGGATGGGGGGGTAGTGTCAGCCCATCCCTAACATGTCAATCCATGGTCAGAATGGATTCTTACACAGAGCTCATATGCAATCTTTGCTTCTTTAGTTTCCTGTTCCTCATGTGTTTTTGTCCTTTCCCTTGGCACCTTTGAGGCAGCAGCATTTCAGCACCAGGCAATCACTCACTTGGCAACTCTGGGGAGTTACTGCTGAGGAATGTGTGGTGGCACCAAACACCTACATGCTTATGAATACAGGTGGCTGAAGTTAACCGGTTATTCAGAGGCAGTGGAATGAATCATGTATTTTAACACTTGTCTGACTCACATCTCTACTTCACACGTACAGGATTTCTTTTTCTCCCCAGTGAAGTTCATGGAGTTTTACTATGGAGAACAGATGTCCCAGTTCTAGCATTACATAGCAGACTGAAATGGTTTCAAAGGTGCTCTTCAAGTGTTTAAGGCATGATAGATCAATATGAACACTCACTGATTAAATAACAGGTAAATGATCAGAACAGTAGCAGTCAGTCTCCCAGGGTGCAGGGTCCTGCTTTCTTGGTGTTGTTTCATTGTCATTTTAACTGAAAGTACAGACTCTTCCTTGTTTTAAGCATCTTCTACTTCATGACAGCAATAGATTATATTTAATCATGTTTTAGTTCACAGACTGTTTCTTTAAGACTACATGTCTTTATTCTCCAACTATGTCATAATTTCAATAGAGAGTTAATTGCTCTTCTGGCTAAATTCACTTACTAACCTTATTTGCTCCTCAAAAAAGACCAGTAACAGAACCAAATTTGAAATGGCCACCATGTTAGTCCATTTAACATATGGTACATACATATGTATTACAAAGAAAAGCTAGATTTTCCTGGGCTTGACATCCCTAAACTATCCCCAAAACATCCCATTCCATGAACACAAACTTCAAAATGACAATTGCATTTACAATTATGAATAATAGGAAACTGCCATTCTTGGGGGAAATAATAAAAGAGGAAATGTTTCATAGATGTTTTTTGCAAAAATAAATGATTTGCATTTTTTCACCAAAAGGGAGCAAAGCCTTTAATATGGAATATCCCCCAGGTCTCCTTTTTGGAAACAAAAATTCATAACCACCTGCCATTTGATGAAATCTAATACATTCCTAATATAACATATATTTCTCCAAAGCTTTCATTGGCATTTTCAAAACAGAAAAGTGGAAAGGAGGTATAGAATTCTCATCTGCACAGATAAAGATAATGTGGTTTGTTTTAAGTGTGTGTTCCTTTCAACTAGAAATGAACATATCAGAAATACTAAAGCAAACATAATTTCTTCCCACAGTAATAGCTGTGACTGTATTTTAACTCTCCTAGCGTCAAACACTTTTTAAAATGAGTGTCAACTTTACTCATAACTTTTTAGTTCTGCTTTTATAGATAATATGCATAAACGGTGTTCCCTGAGTCATCTGCTTTTATTTCTATTGTTCATTCAGTGCATGGTGAGTTTGGTTTTGTTGTTGTTGTTGCTTTTCTTACTGATGGTGTACATGGAATCTGGAAATAAAAGGGAGGTTATAGACTCTTTAAATGGTTAAAGATTACTTGCACAGGTGTTTGAGGGAGAAAAATATGCCATGCACTGAAATGTTGGAAAAATGTTTTACCCTAAGTGGTGAGCACTGGGCTGAAATGACCACAGCCTTTTTTGTAATCAGTTCTGTTATAATTCCATAAAGGCACCTGCAGAGACTAGTAAGTAGCTGTTAACATAGAAGAGTGATCATATTTATTGCACTTTGAGCTAGACGTTGTCTAAGCATGCTATGACGTTATTTCATTGACTCGTTTAACAATCTATGCAGGTCTTATTTTATTTCCATCTCACATATTGAGAAACTAAAGCTCAGAGAAGTTAAGTAAACTGGGTTCATATCTGAGCCTATTTTTTGTCTCCTATGCTTGGGTTCATATTTCAACTGACATATATAATAATTCTAAAGTGAAGAATTTAGAATTTCGACACATGCGTAATTTATTTATTTTATGATTCCAAGAGGCATCTCTGTTTTCCCAAGGTTAAGATAAAGTTCATCTGAGCAGTCTTTCAAACAGCTCCAAACAGTGGTTTTGGAATATTTCTCTTTTTATTTGTCTTACTTGAAGATGTAATTCTCCAACTTAGACTTGTAGGTGTTTCAGTGTCTCAGAAAAGTAAACAAAAGGTGTTTATCTCAAAATAACGGACAGAAATGACCAGTTTGGAGATCCCATCAAAAATGTTAATTATATGCCAAGCTAACTGGAAGTCTGCTGTATTCAGAGGCATGTTGGGATTGCTAAATCTAGGTATGGGCACAGAATAATGTCTATCAAAACTCTTTAAGATAGTGTGAAAAACTTTTATCATACTATTAGTAGCAGATAGATTTTATAATGTTTAAAATTTTATAACTACTTTCATCTGTTTTTCTTAAAGTCTCCTTATGCCATAATTTGGCTATATTTGTTTTATAATAATTGCACCCTTATCTTTATAATGATTTTAAGGGGAGGACAGAATCATGTAAATCATGCCTTTGGAAACTGGGCGCATTATGCATGGGAATGCTCCCTCTTCATTAATCAATGGAACCTGGCAGCACCAACTAAACCAGAGCAGATGGGGCTCTGTGTCTACACCAGTCCATGCCGTTCTTAAGGAGAACAGTTTTTGTTCAAATAACTTTAAGTAAAAAGAATAAGATTTG
Organism: Loris lydekkerianus; assembly: GCA_963574355.1. Taxonomy (NCBI): domain Eukaryota; kingdom Metazoa; phylum Chordata; class Mammalia; order Primates; family Lorisidae; genus Loris; species Loris lydekkerianus. The sequence goes on from CAUYPK010103297.1 coordinate 17,407, forward strand.
GAGAAAGATGGCGTAATTTAACAAACAACAGAGTGTGACCATCCAGATGGCCTTTTCCTGTCAACTATTTGCAATGCAAAACCTCACTGTTTCAGATACAGACTGTTTGAAGAAAGACAGATAATATTTGGAATTCCTACATTGCCAGGAGTGACCACCAAGCCTCGGTTTCCTCATCTGGAGAATGGGGGTGACCATAGTAACAGTCATTTCCTAGTGTTCGGATGAGAAGTGATACATGTTCTCAGTAAGTGCTTGTTCTACTGCTATAACAATGCCTGCTACGCCACTATTATGTCAGGGCCTCTGTTTTCTACCTGCTGCCAGGCACAGGGCTCCAGTCCATGCCTCATCTGCCACATCTAGACTGATGTGATCATTCCTGCATATCCTCATTGCCTCCTGTTTCTATTGGATTTTTCGTACAAAGTACTACCTAATTATATGTTAATATTCTGTTTTGAACTTTAAGCAAGTACTTTTCCTATTTTAACTTATAAACAGAAATCTATGTTGCAAGTCAGTGGCGTTCATGTAGGGGTTATTTTAACCAGCGGAGGACCTTTAGCAGTGTCTTAAGGGGACAGTTTTAACCCAAAGGAGAAGTTAGCAGTGTCTGGAGGCATTTTTGGTTTTCACACTAGGGTGCAGATACTATAGGCATCTAGTGACAGAGGCCAGAGAAGCTGCGAAATGTCCTGTAAATCAGAATGTTCCCACCCAGAAAAGAATTATCTGGCCCAAAACACCAAACGTGCTGAGACTGGGAAACCCTGCTGTAGGTGAATGCAGATGTTATGTATCCAATAAACAAGAGAATGCTAAGGTGAGCATCTGAACTTTAATCAGTGCCTTGGAGAGCATGGCCTGTGTCTTGTTAACTCCTTTTACCATCATGGGAAATTACCTGAGTATATATTTAAACCTGGAAACATGTAATCAGCTATGGGAGCACTGTATGTATACTTTGGGGCATAAATAATTAGCTATCACTATCAATTAAAAGCATCCAAACCCACCTGCATTAAGGCGGAAGGCTTCACCACTTGATCTCTTAGGATCTCTCCCTGTTCTGGTATCTATAATTACACACTGGCATTCTTCAAACTCCCTTGCCTACAAATGAAGGTCTTATTTCATAACATGGTAGTGAAAGCTTTCCATAGCCTGTTTCCTGCTAGGTCTGTCAATTCTTTTTCTCATTTTTCCTGGCTTGCTGGTTCATGCTCACGTGAGTCTTTATCACCACCTCCCATTCCTCACCACCCCGATCTATTAGCCCTGGCCAGTCTCCAAAGTCTGCCCTCTGGTTGTAATTATCTGCTTCATTCACTTGGTCCTTAATAAAATAAGCTGGGTCTTGTTTCACTTTCCTTTTATATAATTATGTTTGTATTCAGAACTCATTATATCTCTTAAAGACATTAATAATGTAAATTTTTTTTCATCCTTTATGTCCATCCTTCTCCATTTCTTTTAAGACACTATACTTGCCCCACATATCACATGGAATATAGAGAAACAGAAAGTTGTTCCCTGATTTAGTCTTATACTGTGACATATTTTTCATAATCACATCCCACTCTACTCATAATCAAATCGAGGATCATTGTGAAGTCACGATGTGAACAGCTTTCTGAGGCCGCGTCTGTGTTCAGGGGAGAGAGGCTGCGATTGACCAGTTATGCCTGTCGAGAGCACTCCAAAGATTTTCCATTCCTCTTCTTTTCTTTCTCTGCTATTATCAGCTAATTTCCAAATATCATAAGAGATCTGGTCTCCATAATAGATTTCAAATGTGGAATTGGTGAATGGTCACTGGTGTTCTGTAGACAAAATAGACTAGATCACCACATATCTGATAGGTGGCCTCAATACTTAACCATCTTAATCTGGGGTATTTCAGTCCCTGGTAAAAGAAACCTATCAAAATAAGGTGGATAAAAATATCAGTGTGAGAATTCAAAGATGTGCAATGGAATCCGAGAGGAGGAAATTATCTGGAACCCAGGAAAAGGCACTCAATTTTTCTCTATTTCACTCTGAGTGTCTTGTTTTTCTTTGTGGAGTTTCATCTTTTTTCTGGCTTTGTCTCTTGAGAACCTCTAATTTCTTTAGGATTAACGTGACGAATCCAGTGCTCCTCAAATAAAACACCACTATTTTAAAGGCTCAAGCTAAACTCACAAATATCTCTCAAGTCTAAATCGAAAATGGCCCAAATTGATCAAAATCAATCAGTGATTTCCAGAGAAACAGACTATGGAGAAATAGGATCACTAGGTGTCCAGTTTAGGGAGGGTTAAAGTAGCCATACAAATCTCAGCAAGAAGACATGTGACCTAAAAATAGATACCACCGAAGCTTTTATTTCATCAGCATTGTCACATGGGCAGAACAATCCGGTGAAGCGGGAATTGCCCTCCCCCCTTACAGTAACATGTTGGTTCAGATATAACTTCCCTGACAGTCCAATGAGCAAGAGAGAGACTCAGATATGAGATGCAGTCCATCTGATTCCAGAGCCTAGATCCTTGCCACATCTTCAGGAGACCTAGAAATATGTTCTCACTATATAAGAGAACAAATTAAATGTCTTTGTGTTAGAAATAGCCAAATTCAAAGTATCAAGAGAAAAGAAATAAAAATAAAATAATGTTAATGACTGCTAACATTTATTGAGTACTTCCTATGCATAGGCAGGTGCTAAGCATTTGATAAGCATTTGATAATTTGATGCATTTAATCTTTTTATAAACCCTGTGAGACAGGGAGCATTATTATACCAGATGACAAAACAGATGCAACAAGAGAATAAGTCACCTGTCCCAATAACAAAGCTGGTTAACGATAAAGTAGGGTTTAAACCCAGACAAAATAGAGAAGGAAGCAAGACATCAAGTATTTGCTAAATTGTATAAGCCTACTTTATTAAAAATACATGTACGCATGAGTGTGTGTATACACGTATACACATATATGTTATATATGTAATGGATGTGTGTATACACACACACTCATATATTGTGTATAAATGGGTAAAAATACATTTAATCTTTAAAATGTTCAAAACTGAAAATTCATGGCTGATGGTGTTTTTTGTTCTTTTCTTTTGCATAGGAAAACTGCCTGCTGGTACCTCTCCTTTTGTCAGAGACTGATAAGGGCTGTACAATCTTGTAGTCAAAACATCTCACTTTTTGCTTCTTTGGCGGCAAAGCCTATCGTGGAGTGTGTTTGGTTTCCTGGCTGCCTTATTTGTTTACAACAATGCTCTTAAAATTGTCTCTACCATCTGTGTGAGGTCTAGTTTCTTGAATGAGAATGAGATATTAAAATGCCATCCAGATGTCTAGATGCATAGCCACATTAACATATTATGCAAATTGTCACTAGGCATTTTTTTCCCTTCTCGAACGGAAAATATTTTTAGATAAAATATAAAATGTAAATCTGCAGAGGCAAAAGAAAATTTTTAAAAAGGTAAAGAAAACAAGAAGCATTCGATTTGCATTATTTATCTTTTTATAATCATAACTCATGAAACGATGACTTGCTCTTCTATTACTTTGAAAAGAAAAAAAATAATAGGGTGGTGCCTGTGGCTCAAAGGGGTAGGGCACTGGCCCCATATGCTGGAGGTGGCAGGTTCAAATCCAGCCCCGGTCAAAAACTGCCCCAAAAAATAAAAAAATAAAAAATAGATATCAACAGAAAGAATCAAAATTCACCTTGAAAGAAAAAAAAAAACAAAAAAAAACGGGAATTTAGGATATACAATATTTATAAGAGAAATTATGAAAAAATTCAGAATGCTTATAGATTCAACATCCCCTGTTAACATATGGCATATATTGTTATTTCAAGCTTTGTACAAATTCTCCAATAAAAAATAAGAAAAACTTTATTTAAGATGCTTTTATGGTTTAAAAATTCTAAATGATAGCATGTTAAAAATAATTCCACATTTATGGTTTATTGTATAGGGTATGAATGGAGAAAGTTTCTTCAAAATGTTATAGGATTTTCACTAAAAATATGACACATTGACATCAGTTATAGTTATCTCATCCTTCAGAAACTGTATGGCTTGTGAAGAAAAAGTTATCTAATTCTTTCTTGGATTAACTTGGACTAAACTTAATATTTCTTCTAATTTCTATCTCCCCTTTTAAAACTGTGAATGTATTTTCACAGGGGGTGATATAAAAGTTTTAGCCCTCATATAAATTCAAATTCATCATAAAGAAACAAAGAATAGCAAAAAGCAGCAATACTTTAAAACTATATATTCTTTAATCTCAAACAATTATTCTTGAATGGATGTTTAAATTGCAAGATGAATTTTTGTTTATATACTGGTGATAAACTCTGGTGCATGTTCCTGGGATAACCAATTTATTCACTCTACTGAAGATGTGGCCACAGGGTAGATAGTTTAAACCAGGCCTAGGAGCCAGCAACCTTGAAGCCACATGTGGCCTCCTAGGTCCTGAAATGTGGCCTTTTGACTAAACCCAATTTTTAAGTAAATTTAACTCAATATTCAGTCAAATGGTTGCACTTGAGGATCTAGAAGGCTACACGTGGCCTTATGGCTATAGGTTCCCCGTTGGCCCTTAGATTAATCTATACTCAGAAAAACAAAACAAATCTAAAATGTTTTCAGGGTCCTGTTACCTGTGAGCTCCCCTTTAATGTCAGATTTTTCTTCTTTTCTTAATGTCCATTCAACAGACAGACCATTAACACCTATTTAAAGCGAATTAAAGCTGTTAATGACTCCCAAATTGTCCATTAAACATTTTCCAGTAGAGAGAGATGTATCATAATAAGATGGAACTTTGTAAAAGGTAACATTAGTAAGAATGCAGAAGATGGATTGGAAGTGGTCTAGCCTTGGCAGAAGGAAGGACAGAGAGATTAAAATACAACTTGAAATTGGAATTATTGGCTAATACATAACAGATCAGCTAAGCATTCTATCTTCTTCATTCCCTTATACTTAAGTTGTGTCGAGGAGTACAAAGAGAAAACGAAGATAATTATCTAATAGATTCAGTCCAGCAAACATTAGCTTGGAAGAATCAGATGATCCAGGCATTTTTTCTACCCACACACTTTACTGATAAACTGTTTTGGTGTTCCATCTGCTTTGCCTACTTGCTTGGATCTGGAGGGTGCACCAACCATCCTATTTGCCCTCGTCACATACATATGGCCATTGCCAATTGCCACCAAATGTGCCAAAGTTCTTTCTAGTAGTCACAAGCAAGAATAAGAAAAACAAGATAAGTCAACACAAACCCATGTGTTTTTCCTTAAAAACTGGCCCTAAATCCTAATAAGTCAAAGTTCTATGGGAAAACACAGACACACTGCAGTGACACACTGCCAGACAAACTCCCACTGCCAGTGACCTTATACTTATCTATTTATTTATTTGATTATTTACTTATTTTTGAGACAGGATCTTGCTCTGTCACCACAGCTGATTATCTTCTATACAGGGCAATAATTCAGAAAAAGGTACAAAATTCTACCGGAAGGAAGTTTGTATTTTACCTCAAAGTGCATTTTGAAAGAGTAAGTAGGACAATACAATTTGGCCTTGCTATTGCATTCCATATATAATTTGGATTACAAAATAGGTAAAATGCAATGATCTAAATATCACCTAAGGTGGGGAGAGAGTTTGTAAATGTTCCAGTCCCAACTGCACTAGGTAATGGCATTACCTAGGGGAAAAGACAAGTCACAGATTCTGCTTTGGAATGATGAACCACTCAAAAAGCAAACTCATTCCTCAAGAATGCTGATTTACAGAGTCTACTGCAAGATCTTTTTCTTTTGTTTATTGCTTCACATTTTTATTTATTCAGCAAATATTTATTAAGCAACATTGATTAGATGCCAGTCACTGTCCCACTGCTGCCCATCACCAAGTACAGAGCCACGTGATGCTACTTTATACTGTGGTACAGAAGATGATCAAAGCTTTCCCACTGCAGGCTCTCTGCTTTTCTATCCATCCTCTAAGTTTGTGTGTCAGATACTCAAAAATAGTTTTAATGCTGCCATTCCATAGCTCTAAACTTTTCATTAACTCTTAGCACAGAAAGAAAAATTAAAAACTTTACTAAATGAAAATATTTTGAAACTTTTTCTTGTCTGGCCCAAGCCTAATGTAGTATATTTCTCTTTGGACTTTTCCAACTTCTCTTCCCTTGGCATGTATGCTTCCTGCTTCTAGAAATGTCTCTATCCTCCCAATTACTTTGGAAAGTTAAGGCAAATGAAAAGCTTTAAAGAACAAAACAAGATCAAAACACTCCAAGAAGATCTAAAAAAGAGAAGAAAAGAAATTCTAGAAAATCCCCTGTGGACGGGCCTACATGGTTTTTCACCCTACCTTCTTTCCCTGCTACCCTTATTTACCCTTCACCTTTGGGCCCTATATTCAAATCTTAATTTTGAAACACAAGGTAAACCTCTGAATAATTTTTTTCTGCACACAAAATTATCAAGGTTGATTAAAGAATTGCATACCCTAAATTCATCTAAATATTACCTAATGATTAGGGGAAGCAGAGCCCCACAGGTTTCTTTTTTTAAAAAAGCCCCTCACACACTTTAATATTTTTTCATTACATTTTTATTTATCTAGTCAACTTAGATTCCTTTGTAGGTGTTCTCAGTGAAATAACATGATCCCAATGTCAGTCTTAGGCAACATTACTATTCGTGAATTTTAAGAAGTGAATCTATGAGTATTAGCAGAATGGAACAGTTAAGAGCCATGGATTCTTAACCCATCCAATACTCAATCAGTTCCTATCCTGATAGTCACAATTTGATCTCAGGATATTTACTTAACACCTTCTAAGTGTCAGTATTCCCAGCAAACTGAAAAATTTTAGTATCTGTTCCATAAAGTTAATTTGATAAACAATATTTGGATGAAAAAACATTTTTATTGTTATGTATAAAGATGACATTTTTGTTAATCCCTTAGCTTTTGTCAGATACTACAACTTACATATAATTACATGGGTTATATAATTTAATCCTCACTGTATTTATTGATAATAAAGTATCTAGTATATTTTCTGCCTTATCAATCTCAAAGCTCCTTATCAATTATAATTTCAATACCTCAAAATGTGATGATTTGTCTAAATAAGTTAGAAACTAAGTCACATTCTTACTGAGAGCAGTTAGATACTGTAGCATCACCAGCAAACACAAATCTTCTCGTGGGTATATACAAACATACAGAGAATCTGCATAGCAATTTCCAATGTTTAACAAAATATCTCATGTGGTCCTGACAGCCAAATAGGCACATGTGAAACAGAAAAGTTGAACTGATAAAAGTGATTTTTAAATAAAGTGAATAAAGGGAGGCACGTTTCAGTTTAATAATTTACTAAAAATCTCATGAAAAGTCCATAGCAGGCATCAGATATGTAAACAGACATCTATGCTTAGCATTATTTCTCCTAATTACACCCTACTGTTTTTCCCTATATGAAGAAAATGATTTGCCTTTATAATTTTTCGCTGCATTTTCAAAACTTCTCTAAAAATATCACTTGCCTAGAATGTGTGACAGTGATTGGTGCCACCAAAAATTCTTCACCTTCAGAGGATTTTTTTACTTTGTATTAGAATGGAAATTATGGTTTAATATATTACTAGCTTTATATATAACTTCCCACAAACAAAGCAGTAATAAATTACTATACAGGCATAATAAGCAACTGATAGTTCTGAGTAATCATAAACAGTAATGCCTACCTTCACTGGTAGCATTTCAATAATAATAATTTATAAAAACATAATGGAGTTCTAATCCATCAAAAGTACACCAGCAAAAGGAGTTTATTTTACCAAGGACTGTTTCCAGCTAAAGTAGAAATTATTCTTTCAAACTTCATAAAAGTGTAGCCCAAATATCCTCCTCTAGTTAGGAAAAGTTTATGTGCATGTGTGTATTCAAAGTACAGAGTTTTGGCACGTTCTTCTTACTAAGAACAGAAACAGTAACAGCTGGAATTCAAAACATTTAAAAGCACATCTTAACATATATGAACTGCTCAGTTTTTGTCAAGTATTTTAATGGCTGTCTATTTAAAAATTAGTTAGCTTGTAAAATGAAGCTACTGAATTTTTGATAATCACACGCCTTGAATTGGAAGTATGCTTTTCATTATGATTTAAAATGCTTCGTCTATGTTGAGTTTTAAAACAACTAGGGAAACAGATGTCAGACATCTAATGTTGCTATTCTCAATCAGAGATCATTTTTAGTTTAACAGTTTTTCGTCTACCACTGTAATAAATTTGCTTTCACATGCATTTCTGGTCACAAGAACTGCAACCCCTAAGAATGTGAAGCAAGCTGAGATTTGCAAATCCCCCAGACGTTGTTATGAGAAGAAAGTCTCTGTCTCGCCTAAAAGAAAAAATTTAGGTTTTAATTATGAATGTTCTGAGAGTCTCTAAGTTATAAGAAAATATAGTTTCTTAAAAAGACTCCTGCTGAACCCATCAAATAAAGGCAATGTGATATTCTCCCAGTCCGGATTGAAAAGGGGATAGTGACTCAAAGACTATTTTCTTTCCTTTTTATTTCCAGGTTGGAGAAAAAGATTTTATTTTCTGTTATCACCTATTGATGTCTGCCTTCATTTTAACTCAAGTGAACAACAGAGGTCCAACAAACATAGGACATGTTAGGTAACAAAGCAGGTGTGCCTGAATGTGCAATGTCGTTCATTAAATTCTGCATGTGAACACAAATCTGTAGAAAGAAAATCTCCGTATCACAGTTACTCTCCAACCCTCTGACTGGAGAAATGAGATATTACCGTATATACTTGAGTATAAGCCGAGTTTTTTTGGGCACAAAATTTGTGCTGAAAAACCCGAACTCGGCACAAATTTTGTGCCGGAAAAAACTCGGCTTATAGTCGAGTATATATGGTAATTTACAAGTATTGTTTCTAATTCTCTTGTTTCTCATTCCTTATTAAAATTATAATTCCTAACTAATACTTAGTATTTAAAATATTATTTCTATAATTATAAAAAAAATCATACTAGGGCATAAAAACATGATACAAGATCATTCCTTTCTTATCCTATCCAAGGGAATGTAGCTACTGAGATGGCAGGAAAGAGGACATTGGGACAGTTGCCTATGTTACTTGCATGAAACTGGATGCAAAGTAGTATTTCATAAAACCACACACATTTCCATTTCTGTCGTATTTTCCATTTCAACCTTGCTTGTATTTGTGCGCACTATTCAAAGTTCAACCAATAATCACAATGCTGACAGTGACTGCTAAGTTAGAGCCTTATTTCAAAAAAAGCAACAGCATATTCTTGAATTAAAATATTGTTTAACGATTTGTTTTACACCTTTCTTCTGTAACCTCTTGTCAAAAGCCACATGCGCCCTGCTATTTTTAGAGTAAATTTGTAACAATGGGGCGATCTAATTGTTAGTTATTTGGTTATAGCCATCTGTGGCAGGCCAATTAGTGAGCAGCCTGGAATTCAGTTGAAGTACTTTCTAGGCGCAGTTTATTTATAACTTGATATTTATGGGGAACTCAGTAGTAAAACTCAGCCTCATAAAGAATCAAAGTTGCTGTTGCTGCAATCCGGAGTATACTGCACAGAAAGGCTACTTCATCATTCATTCAGGAGCACAAGACAGATCTGAGTTTATAAGATCTGTGTTTCTTTAGTCATTTTAGTAAGACAATAGTCACAAATAGCATACCAAAAAAAAAAAAATCATTTCATCTAAATCTTCTTAGGGGGTTAAACATAAAATTGGAGTATTTTATCAACAGCTCCACATAATTATTCCAGGTATTTTGAAATATTTTCAAATAATTTGATTAAAATGGGGACCAAATCTGAAGCTAGGATTCTTCCTCTCAATAAACCAAAAGAATGAAACAAATCGAGTGCGAGCACCGAGAGGAAATAGAGTTGTGGAGGAATACCAGCGGAAACAAGGACAGGTAGTAACAGTCACTTTGTCAAGCTCAGAGCATGCTTTTCTTTTTTACCAATACGGAACCTCAGTCATTTCTTTAATTCTGCAAACATAGGCCAGGCTATGACATAATTGAAGTGGTCAGTACACACTTGTAAGACCATTCTTTCTCAATTTGAGAGTTAATTAGCCTACAGGCAATGGTGTAGGCTAGGTTAACTAGGCCGACAAATATATCCACACAAGTTCATGGTAACTCTTGCTAGTTATATATGTATTTTTTAAAGGCATTCAAAAAATGTGTTAAAAGCACTGTGTCTGATTTTTAATATATTTATAATGAACCATACATCTAAAATAGTAAATTATCATTAACATTTATTAAATATCACTAGGTCCTGACTCTTTTATTATATTAAATTTTCTGACTTAAATTTCACAACAAGCCTTATACAACTGCTAAAAGTATCTCTCTTCTATCATGAAACAGAAGGGGGAAAAAAAAAAAACCCTGAGAGTCTAGTGGCTAAGTAATGTAGTCAAAGTCACATAGTGGATATTTGGTAGATATGGGATAAAAACTCAGGTCTTCTCTTCCTAAAATGTGATTTTTAAAAACACATACATTTACATACATGCTTATGAGGTGATAATTACATATACTTATAAGAACAAGACAAACAATAAAGATGTAATACAGAAACATAATCCTCATAAAATATTGGTATTCTCAATAGACACACTAATTGCCCAGATAGTATGTTGTAGAGGCAGGTAATAGAGACAATTCCATCAGAATCTCTGCGGAGTTCAAACAAATCAAGTTTAGAATTGTGCAACTCCATTGCCAGTATAGTAAATCAAAATATCCAAAGGGAAGGCTCAGTAGTTTTATCTTAGAGCTCCTCAGGTGATTGTGACCTTCAGGCCGGCTTGAAAACTACTTGTCCCCAAAGTCTCAAAAGGCTACCAGTTTCTACATTCCATGAGTCTACTAAATTTGTGCCCAAACTTGTGAAAGAAAGAATGGGTATGGAAAATAATTATATTTTTAAGTTATCTTTGGGCACTGTGTAAATGTTATTAATACAGGTAATTATTATTTACTGATGCTATATAAAGTAAACATTTAAGGCTTTTGCTACAAATATTGTGCTTTTTTTAAACATTATTCTCCTCTTTCATCAGAAGCCTTAGAGATAAAAGCATGGCTGCTCTTCAGCCACACGTGATATTGGTACAACTACATAAACTTTCTGTGCTTTAATTTCTTTACCTATAAAACAGAGATCATGCCATATATATCATTATTTTATTGAGAAGTTGGGGATAAAATTCATGTGAACATGCTCAGTAAAATATAAAAACTCATGAAATCATAAGAAGTTATGACTATTGATTCATAATAAAATCCTGAAGTGAAAATCTATGCCAATTCATTCAGATTTCCAAGATATACGTGAATGTGCCCTAATGGTTTCCTTCCAGGATCCTTTTATGTGAAGACCAAGAATGCTAATACGTGCTTAGCCTCATAAATAAAGTTTCTATAAAAAATTCACAGAAAAAGGAGATTTTGGATGCTTGGTTTTTCTACTTCCTTGACGTAAGTCTTGACTGATTTCTATTCAGTCGTAAACAGAAAGCCATTTTGTATTAAATTTTCATCACTTTATATTTAACCACAATTTAAATGTATGACAATAAACAAGCCACCATTAAAACAATGAATGCTTTCAGACTCCAAGGTATCTCTGAACTTTCAAGTTATTAATGATTACATTACATTTCATACTTTAATAGAGGTATTCATATTAAACATTATTGAACAGTAAGAGCAGGTTATTTCAAATCTATAAACCTAGATGAACATCAGCACTTTTAGTATGTTTTGTTATAAAATATTATGGAGTTTAACATGAAAACACATTAGGCTTTCTCAAGCAGAGAGAATGGCAGATACAACTGAAGACAATTTTGAAGATGAGGATGAAGAAAAGGAAATAGAATGTATCAGTTATGGAAAATAGATGGAAATGTTATATGTCTATGATACAAACCGAGGAATAATCCTCTGTTGTGTAAGTTTTTATGGTTGTCAAAAAAAATGCAAAGAAGGAATGCTTCAATCCTACATTCATTCCCAAATGTGTCACCAGTTATAACATTTCCATGGCATTGCCATTCACAACAGGTTATACAGATCTTTATCAGGAGACAGTTCACGCTCTCTCATTTTTGCTTGTCTGAGAGCAGAGGCACTGATGGTATTTGTTTCAGACTATCTTTTCAAGAGGTTTGTATAATGCACAGACTTGGAAAACAGAAACTTTTCTCCCTTTGGAGCAAAGTGTAGGTTTGCTCATAGCCTTTGAAGCTAGAGATAATGTATCCCTTTGGAACCAAGGGCAGGCATGCTTGTTGTTCAGGGTAAGCACAGAATTCATTGGTAATGCAGGCCACTGAACCTCTTCTTGTTTTCCTGGAACAAGAAAAATTACGATGCCCTTACCACTACGAGTGCTGTGAGTAATAACAGTCCTTTGTTTCTGACTTAGGAGTCTCATGCCTCTTGCCAGCATCCATAAACACGTGCTCACTTGCAAGTAGGATGATATCTCAGACCCTTCCCTGGTCCTGACACATTTTCCAGATAAGTTTAGCAGACACCTTAAGTACACACAAACTTATATATGCTGTTAACATTTTAGTATTTAGTATTTGATATTTATTTTTATAATTATAAGCAAATTAAGAATTGCTCTGAAAAGTTTTAAATGCATTACAAGGTTTTATTTAGGCTCATTTGATTGCAAGGAATACAGATTTGTGCACCGTTTACAATCCTCACTCTTCCCCTTGCAAGTGGAAGATAATTTAAGTGGCAAAATTATCGGAATGGCCCATAGAAACTAGATTTATACATGGTTTATTAAAGAATCTCAATTCCATGAATATAAAACAGTGACTTTAGCTTCTTTAATTATGCTGTGACTACCTTGTTTTCCATTCTTTGGTCACATTCCAACTTTTGGAATAAGTTCAGTGAATAACATTGTCCAATTTACAGCTAATTCAAAATCTCTACTATTCATCTTCATAGTAATTTAAATTTGTGGTTATATGGGCTTGGATGAAGGGAAGAAGACTTGATCTGTGCAAAACCTTCCTTGTGAACAAACTCTTCCAGAATTGAAAACAGGGAGGAGGTGTGGAAAGGCAGATATGGTACCTAACTGACTGCATATTGATCTGGGATGTGACCCTGGTCTGAAATTTAGTCTAGTTTTTCCTGATAGCAGTGAGTTCCCCACAGGTTGTGGGAGTGGCATTTGTGAGGATAATTTGAAGCTTTATTCTTACTACTGATGCCAAGAATCTCTTCAAGAGAAATAACTTATTTCCCTTTAATTTTTTTCCACTAGTGGAGATTTCTACTTCTTTCTGGATAGTGGCGGTAATGCTAACCTTTATCCTTGGAATGTTAATCCAGATGTCAGTGTTTTACTGCTTTAAGGCAAACAATTCTCCAAGGGTATTTCTTATTCCACTTTCCTTTGACTAGAGCTCCTCCAGGCCAGAAGACAGCCTCTCCCCTCAATTCTCGCCCTTCCCACAAGATACAACACAATGCTTAGATAGATTCTGCAGGGGCCTAATGGGTCTCCGTAGCAGTTTTTAGCATATGAGTAGTTCATTGCTTTTTAGCTTTAATCTTCATCTGTCACTCTTGACCAATTGTTCCACATTAACAATATAATGAACATTATTTACAATTTTACGTTCCTTAGCATATAGTTCCTTACGTTCCTTAGCATATAGCATAATGCCTGAGATTGCTTGTGGAAAAATACAAATTCACATTAACTAATTTTATTATTTTCTAGATATTTTCCACCATCAATGATTCCTTTTCTCATGTCCTTCCCTACTTTCTCACAATTGTACATGATCGTGGCAGGATGGGGCATGACCGAACCCTTTGTTTTTCTTGTTTGCTTAATAATTTTTGTTTTGAATTTACAACTCTGAAAAGTATAAAGTTATCTTTGATATTATAATAAGTTATGCAGCCCAAAACCACACTGAGAGTCTCAGATTAGAACAGTAGCTTTGACCAGAATAGGCAAACTGCAAACTCACAATTCTTCCTCTCCATATATCATATCACATGTATAAGCCAGTTCTGGATGAGCTACCTTTTAACTGCACCACCTCCCATTCCCACATTAATGGCATTATTCAAAATTTCAACATTTTCTAAACAAGGTAGATCCAGGATAAAGAAATAATTCTGTTTCTCGAAGTACCTGAGTCATTAGCTGATAATTCCTTAAGTCAAAAAGGTAGAAGCTTTGCCTGAGAGTTTAGAAAAGAGAGTTGGTGGCCACAGTGAAAAAAACTTCATCAGAATACAATGCTCTGTTAAACGCATCTTCCAGTAATTTTACTCAAAACAAATCTCATTCCCAGCAAGGCTGAGTATCGTAAAGAGCCATAATCCATTTTTTATAATTTTGTCTGAATGGCATTTCTCCATAGGTATGCAGCCACAGAAAGCTAGGAACCTTTGGTCCTGGTGCCGCCATAGCTGTCCTCAAGCTGTGCTTGCGTCTGTCATCCCGCAGCCTCTTCACATTAGGGAGCCTATCATTGCGCTTTTATTCCCTGTTGATGCAGAGTGGCCCTGTTGTAACAGCAGGCCGGGAAGGGAGTTTATAGAGTAATTCCTTTGGCTTTCCTGTTACCACTGAGTGAGCAGATCAGGCACATTCTTGCCTTTCTGATTGGTGAAGATGGGTGAGCACTCAAATTTCTTAGATCCTGTAAGGATGTGAAATGCAGGCTAAATTCTCATAACATGATGGACTTGGAAAAGTTATCTGCAACCCCCCAGGGGGAAAACATGATGAATGAGTGAATGAGTGTCTGTGAAATCCTAAATGGCTCCTAAGTCATTTGGTGGCTCTGGACAATAAAAGATGTCTTTTTGATAGACACTGCCCACATTTTTAACTGCTATATTATGCAACTGTCGACTACATGTCATCAGGCATGATTTTGAAGGCCAAAGGAGTAATATTTCATGGAACCAAAACCAGAAACTAATTTAAAAGTCAATAACTCCCACCCTGAAAACAGTCTTGACCTCAGTTTTCAAAAGTAAATAGAAGGAATACATTAGGCTTGTCTTCTGGGCTCCCTTTGTATTTGAGATGTAACCTATTTTTCTTGTTGCTGTTGTCTTCTTATACATACATATTTTCTTAGTGGGTTACAAAAGATTGTTAGTGCTAGAAACTTGGGAAGCTAACATTTTTTTCAGTCTAAAAATTACTAAATTTGAAAAAAATATAAAGAAAAATAAGTCTTTCGTAAATGTTCCTAGAGGGAAGCTTCTAAAAGGACAAGGCTGATCTTATAGCATTTTGCCTTTTTTGTGATCAAAGCCTGAGCTAACTGGCCTGTGAGGGCAGGGTCTGATCCACTTTAGAACTCCCAGAGAGGCTGCCTCCTGGAGGGGGGCGAGGAGATTAAAGAGAAACTGACATCAGTGGGGAATGGATAAGGAAGGTAGGGAGGAGCTTTTACATTTAAAATCATAAAATACCTGACAATACAAACTTAGGGTGGTGCATGCTTTGAAATAGAAATGTTAAAACAAATAAAATTGAATCATGACAAGTCACAGAAAAATACATATATGAAAAGGAATTTCACAAATAAAACTGTCGGCAATTAACTAATTTAAATTGAGGTAGGAAAAGGAGCCAGAAACCCAGCTTCATTCTCTATGATGGTCTCTTAGACTCAAGAAATGATTGCTGGTTATTCACAGCAGAGAACTTTTTCATTATCTGAAAACTCATTTTTTTCTTACAAAACTAGGAAGGCTCAGATTTGTTTTATTCTTCAGTTTTTTGTTTGTTTGTTTGTTTTGTAAAAGATTCTGGAAAAATACTTCTGGATCAAATATTTTGATCATTCTGTGGAATCCAATGAAAACTTTAGTGCCAAAAAAATAGTTTGGCTGTAATTCAACCAGGAAAAATAGTTTCTTATTGAAGATATTTCCCATATCCTAAAAAATACTTGCCTACCCACATATGTCTAGCCACACCCTCACACAGGTATGCTCACACATTTTGGAAAGTTTGATTACAAAAGGCAAAGGAAAAAAGTGTTAACAGAAAGTACTGCTGCCCCTGGACCTCGCAGAGGCCTTTCCCAGGATACAGATATTCCGGGATTCACACAAGAGTTTTGTTCCTGCTACGTTTTCTGCCTGGGCCCTGTTCACACGGACGTCTCCTCCTCTGCACACCACCTTGTATCCTAAGTTCTTTTCTCTTTAATCTCCAAAGCTTTGCTCACTATCTCTTTGATCTCTGCCACATTCAAAATGTAAAACATTGTAAGAGAGCCTAATGGTTCAGAGTATGCTATCTTTACAGTTATATGGATAATGGATGGAAATCCAAGTCCAGAAATAACTGATGTGTTCTGATTAAATTATTAACTAATAATTGTATTAGATAGTATTTATCATGTTATTTAATCTCACATATTGTCAATTTCATATGTCTCATATTGATATAAGTATATGAAAACCTACTGCGTTAGGGTTAATGAGGACTAAGTACGCAGACGCTAATAGCTATTAAAGCACTCGGCATATAACCTAAAATACAAGTATTCTGCAGTTGCTGTTATTATGACTTCAGCATATCTCCCAAATTATTGACTTTACTCTGATCTTTCTCTCAACACATTTTTTTTTTTTTTTTTTTTTGAGACAGGATCTCACTGTGTTTCCTGGGCTGAAGTGCAGTGTCATCCTCACAGTCACTGGAACCTCAAACTCCTGGGCTGAGTGATCCTTCAGCCTTGGCTTAACAAGTAGCCAGAACTACAGGTATCCACCATCATGCATGCCTACCTAATTTTTCTTTTCTTCTTTTTTTTAATTTATTTTTTTGGGTGGGAGATGGAATCTCATTATATTGCTCAAGATGGTCCTGAACTCCTGCCCTCAAATGGCCTTGGCCTCCCCAAGTGCTAGGTTTATGCCCAGCCTGAACACCTCACATACTCCAGTGCTTTTTAACTGTCCAGTATGCAGTTTAACTCAAATTGACCTATTCAAAACTCAACACAGCATTTCCTTAACCACATTCACTGTGGTTTCAGGGTTAAACCTTTATGACATATTTTCCTCTTCTTTTTATCCATCATCCTTCTATGTAATCAGTGATCAAGTCATAAACCATCTCCTGAAACAGGCCCATATTTCATGCAGACAAAGGTAAGTAACTCTTAGCACTTTAGAATTTTGGATCTCCTTGCCTTTCAATCTGTGAAAGTACATAGAGCTCTAAGGATACTTTTCCCTTGATTGAAAAGATTTGGTACCAACATAACTACTGATTTATTTATTTACTTATTTTTTTTTTTTTTTTGCAGTTTTTGGCCAGGGCTGGGTTTGAACCTCTGGCATATGGGGCTGGCGCCCCACACCTTTGAGCCACAGGAACTGCCCATAACTACTGATTTTTAATACAGTGGAATTTCACTCACAATTTGAAGTCTTCATGAAATTTTTTCTCTTACTCTAACCAGAGAGAATCACTTCATCAGTTTTCTTAAGACATACATTTTACACTTTTTATTTGTTTATGTCAATAAATACTTTGTAAATTATATTATATTGTCAAAACCTGAATTCTGCCACTCATTGAAAAAAAGTAGTCTGGAAATTTAAAAGATTTTTTTCTATATTAAATTTTTTCAAGTTAAATAATTCAATAATCTTCTAAAATCATTATTTTAAAATATTAAGTAAGTTTTATTTTAATATATTAAGTAATTTTTTTTTGAAAAAAGAACTTAAGAATTAACTGGCATGTATAGATAAGATTATTAGAATTTATTGAATTTTTTTTTTTTTTTTTCTTGAGACAGAGTCTTAGTCCTCCTGGGTAGAGTGTTGAGGTGTTGTTCACAGCAACCTCAAACTCCTGGGCTCAAGTGATCCCCTTGCCTGGCTAGTTTTTCTAATTTTAGTAGAGATAGGGACTGGTTGTTGCTCAGGCTGGTCTTGAACTCCTGAGTTTAAGCAGTACATCCACCTTGGCCTCCCAGAGTGCTAGGATTAGAGGCATGAACCACCATGCCTGACCCTTCTCTGACTTTTGTGTCTACAAAAGAAAGAGAATACTGGAATTGGATAATAAAATAGCTGCCTCCTAAAAACAGATTCACAGTACATCAAAATGCTTACAAGCACAAACCAAATTTGCTCAGGTTTTAATAACCTTTGGCCATACTGAGGTCATAATAGAAATAATCAGATTTTGCATTCTTATTTTTCTGAAATGAACAATACAAAATTATACCTTCTCCAATATTTCTATTTCTGAAAGACTCAAAAGCTGTCTCCTCTGTGCACGCACACACACACACACACACACACATACACACACAGCCTTTGTGCAGATTTTGTATTGAACTGTTGGGTACAACAATTTTCCACATGGCTACATTCTACTTTCAAAGCCAAAAATCTTGCCACCCCAAGAGTTCATGATATTTCCTGATTGTTGTCTTTTTTGGTCCCTTAATATCTCACTGACAATAAACATGACAAAGTTTAAAGCCTTTTTCTTCCCCCTCTAATTTCTAGGCTATATCCTGCAAGTTCTAATGTGTAAAACTTCATTCTTGAAGCTCTTCATGTTTGATGTAAATCAGCTCACACAGATGGGACACCTGTGTGCTGCCAGTCTCTCATTTATCAGACAAATACTGAATGTACCCTACACTCAGCTGGGAAAATCTTCCTACAGACGAGGGCATCAAGCATTGTTATCACTTGAAGCAAAAAAAAAAAAAAAAAGAGAGAGAGAAAAGAATATGCTTACAACACATCATATGGTTTGTTGTCACTGCGATTCTTCTTGGACAGGTAAAGCCAACATAGATCATTTGGTCTATGAGAGCCTTATTGAATCAATACACCATACCAAAAATAAACACTTGCAACCTTAGCTGAATTCTAGCTTGAACAATTCCACAAGTTACATTTTTATACTAGAGAAGAGTATCTGTAATTAATGAGAAATTATATTTATGGGGCGAGACCTCTGTGTACTTCTCTGTACATTCAATGAGATCTGAGTCAGAACTACAGCTGTTTACAAGGCAGACAACCAGATTGTATGTTAACATTATGAAAGAATTTTATCATTCATTTAAAGTTGATCTTGCAAACAACTGTGCCAATATTAATAATAATTATCTCAGGACGGTGTCTGTGGCTCAAAAGAGTAGGGCACCGGCCCCATATCCTGGAGGTGGTGGGTTCAAACCCAGCTCCAGCCAAAAAAAAATAAAAAGGAAATAATGATTTCAGTTTTCCCCCATAAACAGTAGGTATAGATTTTAAGTAATCTACCCATACCTTTTATTAAATGTGCCTCTAACCTATGCATGTGCCAGATACATTTTGAAAATATAGTAATTCAATGATAATAAATGGAAAAATTCTCTATCAGTCTCTTGGGATTTTTTTCCTGTCTTGTCAGGATGGCACTGACTGCCTTCTTTTCTAGACTATACTCATGAAAATACTTGTAGTATTAACAGCCTTGGAAGACAGAGGTAGTGTTCCCATACAGAGCAAAGGTTGGGTTTACTTATGACCTGTTCCCTTGTGGAACTACCATCAGGCTGCTCATTGACATTTATAAAAGACTTGGGTTTCCTGTGTTCATGGTTCTGAAATGGGACTCATCGTGTATGTGTCATCCCCTTAACACTTAGGTTCAAGGGGAATTGAAATACACATTGACTGCCTATAATCTTAGAACTCTCGAAGTGAGTGGATTGTCTGAGCTCATGAATTTGAGACCAGCCTGAGCAAGAGCAAGGCCTTGTCTCTGAAAGTAGCCCCGTGTTGTGGAAAGCTCCGGTAGCCCCAGCTACTTGGAAGGCTAAAATAAGAGAATTGCTTGAGCCCAAGAGTTTGAGGTTGCTATGAGCTATAACACCACGGCACTCTACCCACAGTAACAGAGTGAAACTCTGCCTCAACAACCACCACAAAAAAAAAAAAAAAAAAAAAAAAAATGGAAGGAGAGAGTGAGAGAAATAAAGAAAGATGCCTAGTCCTGATGTTTTTAGTGCTGTGAGTGACAAAGATTTTTATTCTGATGAGGGAGTTACATGCCTTCTGTAAGAATCCATGAAACCAAGATGGCCTTACTAGTTAGTTTTTGAGGTGGGCAAAATCTTTCTAGATCCTTCACAGTTCATGAAAGTTTGGGGAATGGAGTTAGGATGGCAGAGAAGTAGATTTGGAAAGAAATTATGAGTATAGTAGAGGCAAAATAACAAGATTGGAGGAATTTTTATGGGGGTTACAATAGCAGTAAGTGTCTTGACCAAACTATATGGTCAACCAGGAAATAAATAATTCTCTATTTTTTGTAAACAAAGAGGAATTGTCTGGTGGTTTTAGGTTTCATATTTTGAAGCAGATTCAAAGATAACTGCCAAAATTTTGTACCAAGCTATTGATTCATGTTACCTGCCCTTAACTTACTGTAAGTGGATGGAAAATGGTTATTCATCTACATGACTGGAAACAGCATGGACTAGAAGCCTCCCCTGGCTTCTAGATAGAATGAAACATTCTATCCAAAAACACTTTTTCAAAATATGGTGCTACGTCATCTGTTATAAATAGTCACTTTCTTTGAGGTCACACTTTAAATATGGGGAAAAAACTAACTAGTTACTTATAAAACTATTTTCCTTTTGCTCTTAAACATCCAAATCAACAATTTTTCCTACATAACTTTTTAGTTGTCTATGGCAAAGTGACTGAGTTTTGACCAATGGAATGCTGGAGAAAGGTACAGACACAATCTGCAGACTCATGGAAAGTTCTAGTGAATTTCCCAGGCATTTTCTCTCTTCTTCTCTTCGTTGTCCTAATGTAAATGATCCTAGCTGAGGACTCTAAAGTACTAAGAGAAAGATCAACAATTTTTTCTATAAAGGAACAGACAGTAAATACAGGTTTTATAATACATGTAAGTTCTAAAACACATTTTTCTTCACTTTATTTTGCAAGGCTCTAAAACATCAAAAAACTTTCTTAGCTCTGAGGCCACACAGAAAACAAGCTGTGAGCTGGATTGGGGGAGCAAAGGCACTAAAAAAAAAAAAAAAAAAAAAAAAAGAATCTGTATTTCTGCAGGAAATGGAGACCTTTAACATATTGGGATCTGATGTGAGCAGGTAAGTCCCTAAGATTTGGAAGTTTTGCAGATTTCTTTTCCTTATAGTAGTCTATCAATTGTCGTTATGTTAATATTTCTGACAAGTTAAATTGGATGATACATTTCCTCATATATCATGAATAATTTGTTTAATTGAAGGGGAAAATGAATTAATATTACACTGATTCTGACCTTCAGAACACACATCAATACCAGCTAAGGAACAGGTAATAAGTTTTAAAGTGATAGAAAACTCCAAAAAGATTCACAACACAAACAAGGAGAATTTATTGCTTTGCCTTTCTTTTGTTGTCAGTTCCCAAGTGGCAGATTTAGCCTCAAGTATTTTTATTAAGGAGTTTCCACATGCTATTTACTAACATGTTACAATGTAACTGGCGAGATGGATTAATTCTGATGGTTGCTTCCTTAGTGCTTAGAACATGAACAATATACTTTTTAGAACTTAAAAAAAAAAAAATCTCATTACATTTGAAATGTTAACTTTGTTTTATTCATCAGCTAAAGGTAAGAATAATTTTCAATGACTAGTTATCTGGTTCCCCTAACCATTTAATCAGTGTCCTTCCAAAAGTGGGAGGCTTTATGATATTTTACAATCACAATATGCTTTGTGAGCTAGGATGTCAAAGTTAATTATTTATAAAATGTTGTGACATAACATTACCTTTAAATCACATATACTGTAAAGGGGTATAAAATTCAGGACTTTAGACTTCATGTTACTTATATGTTTATAATCATATTATTCCAGTTAGAAATAAATCAGAATGATAGACTGACATCCAGGATTGGCTAAAATATTATGCCCAAGACAAATAAGCTTTCTTGAACATGGTCGGGGGGTGAATAGTTAGGTATTGTTCTATCCCAAGAGGTTAAGATAACTTATAAATGAAATCATCTTGACTGAAGGCTGAATGAGAGCAAAAGGACAGCTTGCCAGCATGAATTTTCTTACTAGAATGATATGCAATTGCTTTTAAGTCCTCTTTGTGCTTTCATCAAGTATCCCTTCCTACTAGTAAAATCAGTGATGACACTGGTACACAGTTATCTACCTTTTACTACGTAATTTAATCTAATCCTCGATCTTAGTTTTCTTAACTTGGTTGACTTTTGTTAGAATTTATAACTTGTACTTTATACAATAGCATTTTCAGGAGAAACTTTGTGGGTGATAAATAACCAATGATTATAATAAAATTGAGCAATATACTAAACATGGAATAATTTTCCCCAGATCATAGTAGAAAAGACGGTGGAAGAATTAAATACACAAACACATATATATTACAGACAACCATTACAAGCTTTGAATTTCCTATGAACTAATAATATGAACATACTGTGACTGTTAATAAGTATGTATACCCAGAAAAGAAAGAGAGATGAGCCTAATGTTGAAGTCATTTTCAAAGTGGCATATAGCATACCTTGTATATTCTTAGAGTTTGAGAGTCATCTGGAATTATGGTAAAAATAACAATGATGGGTGTTACGATTCACTAAGGTGAATAATGGTGAGTAATTATTAGATACCTGAATAAACATTACACGCTCACTATATGGATGAAGAAGTCAACACACAGAAGGCAGGTGTCCTGCCCAAGTTTAGAGTCTTCAAAGTGAAAAATGAGCCCATTGTCTCCACTACACAATTTCACTCGTCACTATTCAAAACAGGTGAAATGTCACAGACTACTCTAAGACTTTTAATATCACTTTTGCCAATATGTCACTAAAGCATGTATTTTAAAATCTAAATGTATGTTTTGGTAAAATGGTCATCCTTTAGTAAATATTTGAAACATAGCATCCTAATCTATTGCCTAAGAAGATATGTTGCAAAAGTAACCACAAACTGATGCATCGCTATTTATTCCTCACTTTTATTATCAAACATGCTAAACATGCTACATGTTTTGGAAATTATAAAAAGCATGCTACTAAACATGCTACATGCTTTGAATTATAATAGATGAACTTAAAGGATGTTTAAACTTCTATAAGTAGAAGAGTTTTAAATGTTAAAATATTATTGATGAACTCATAAATGTTTAGTAATAATAAAACCTTAAAATGTAAAATTAGTTCTTTGACATTATTTGCATAATTAGGTTTTTACAAAACCGCAACGGACTTCCACATTTAAGAAATCATCCTTGTTTAATACAGTCAATTAAAAACATTTCAAAAGCTCTCTTATGATCCATGCATCTTAGAACTGTTGTAACTGTGTATCCTAAGTTTTTCCACATCCTTCCAGATTTTAACAAGGTACAGTGGTTCTTCTTTGGCAGGAGAAACTATATTATCAGAAATAAAAAATCTATTTTCAGTTGTCAATACTCCTTGAGGATGAACCAAAATAAATGTGAGCATATAAGTGAGCAATGGAATAAAGGAAGGGACTTAAAATTGAAACTCAAAATACTTCATTGCAAGTATATGAAAAATAGTCATTAGATGTGGCTGTCAGCTTGATAGAAATGTGTCAGAGAGCAAAAAAGAAATGAACGTGCACCCCACTGGATAGAGCAGGTGTGTGAAGTTTAGCAAAGAGCTGAGGAGGGAACTAGATTCACTATAGCTATGTGCTTAAGGTTTCAAAAACATCTACAAAAAGCAATTAGGATATTTTTTCCTATGTCAAATCTTTCTCTTGAGGTTACTGTAGAATGAATTGTAACCATTATCACGGCATAGGGAGGAAAAGGCGGAGTAGATGATCACACAACAACACGCTCAGTCTTTTGCTAATATTTGAAGTACTGCTCTTAGTTGTACCACTGGGGTTTTAATAATAAATAAAAAATAAATCTCCTGTGGTTGAGTACTCCTAAACTTACTATTTTCTTAATTTTAATCTTTAGTTTTTAACAAGATTGTTATACATAATGGCAACAGATTATTAGTGGGGTGAATATGGGAAATCTGATTTTTATTTCCTATAATACACATGATCAAAAATTGTATTGAAGCTACCCCAACTATCATTGCTTATCAAGAAATAAGGATTGGAAATTCTTCCACACCTCTACCCTTAATATTCTTTATAGCTCGTTCTTACTATTTTTCATTTTTATGACTCTATTTTCTTCTTCCATATCATAATTCTAATGGCTCTGATTTACTATGTACATAATGTGTGTTGAGGGTTTTTCTAGTGCATGGGAAATATCACAAAATAGAGACAATAATGATAGACAAGTATTCCATAACCCAAATAAGAAAAAGAAAAATATGTGTATTAGTAAAGGTAAATTTTCTCTAAGCACGTAAAGAAAAGATAAATTCTAATCTATTCACTCTCCTCATTTCTATCCTCAACCCATCTTTCTATTTTAACTCTACCTGCTAAACAACTAAGTTCAAAATGATTCTGAAAGTCTTTGTGTGTTGTTACAGTAAGGAAGAGTTCTTACATATTTTCTGGTATATGGAGAAGAAATTTTCTTTCTGAGAGGTTAATAGTGAGGAATTCCTTTTTGAGGAGGTAACTTTTAGCTGAAACCCGAAGAACAAAAGAAGTCATCCTGGTTGGACGCCTTCTCTGAACACCTCCTTATAATAAGTATTGCACTAGAATTTAAGCTCCTCAGGAACAGCAGGTAGGTCTGTTTTTATGAAGATATTCCCAACAGCTATAGCAATAATTGCTACATTATTAGATAGCCACAGATTTTATTGAGTACATCAATCATAGCTATGTTTGTTTTCCTAACTTACTGAGAGCTAAAGAGAATTCAAGATATATTTTTCTGCTATGAGAATCATGACTTAAATTGCAGTACAAATGCAAAAGGAAAAAGGACCTTATGAACCTTATGAACCTATTATGTGCCAGACACTGCCCTAGGTATTATCTATCTCTCTGTATGTAGACATCTTGAGAAGGACCTTTGATATAGGCTGAAAAAGATGCTAGATATCACTGAACGTTAAGTATGAGCTACAAATGCCAAATCATGGGGTTAAAACCGAGCAGTGAGGAATCTAGGGTGATAAAGAAAATAAAAGCCAGATGGGAATGAAAAACAGAGAAAAGAAATGGGATAAGTCAGGTTAGATATAAAAATTAGAAGCTTGTGATTAAAAGGCATCCAGAGTATACGCTAGTGGTTATATATAAAAATAAGTTATCGCAAATAGCTGGAAGCAAAGTGCCTCATGTGACTTTCATGGATGATAAATATTTTTAAATAGGCCTTTCTTTTAATGAATTTGCTAAGACTCCATACTACAAAAATATAAAACTGTTCATATTTAAAAACAGAAAAAAAATTAAAAATCACATTTTACCTTTAATCCTCAGTACAACTTTCTTAATATTTCCTTTTTTTTAAACTGAATTCTTGGTACATTACCACCCATAAGCTCAAATCATTTATTAAAAAATCTGTATCTTTGTTATTCCCTTTGAAGTGGTAGAAAAGCTTCAAAATGACAAATTCTGCCGAAGGCAACTGTAAACAACATTTGATTCATATATTCTGAAACTTGTTATAAGTAACGAATGATTTAGATAGTGCACATTTAGCACTGTCTCTTGATGAACATTTATTATGGGAATACCAGAGCAGATGAGGCCATGCTAGATAGTAAACCATCAATCAGATGCACCCTCACAACAAATTGTACCTCATCAACTGCTTTACTATGTCATGAAGCTTCCAAATAGACATCACTGGACCATTTGTTAAGCCCAAACTACTTTTTCACTGACAAAGCAAAAGACACTTGGTATTTTCATTTATATGTAATATCAAAATGAATCGATGGCATCTAGTCATCCCAGATAGAATTTCTATGAGCATGGGCCATTAAAATTCAGACCTTCGCTTCTTACACGAATTGTTCTTAATGATGATTCTTTTTATTTTTTACAAATGTTATAAAAATGAGGATTGCATTTAGATTCTGCAACTCTAAGTCAATATTATTATTACTTTTAAAGAAAGCATATTTTTATTTAAGCAGAACGGGAAGGGAATTCTTACCACTTACATTTCTGTTACAAAATTAAGTACTAAGACCTTCTCAAATGACATTGCAAGAGCAAAACTAAAAATAGTTTGAAAGCTCAAATATTCATACCGGCATGATAATTTTATCATCAAGAAATGCTATGAAATAATACAAAGATACTTATTTCAAAAAATTCACAATAAAGTTCAGTTTTCTGATACTAAAGAATACCTTTTATTCTTTCTTCCACTTTGATCAGTTATGAGCTTTGTTTATCTCTGAATTAATTGGGTGCATGTCTCTCTGTTCAGCTAATATACAAATTTTGTTGTTGTTGAAACAGAGTCCCACCCTATGCCCTGAACAGAGTGCAATGACATCATAGCTCACTGCAACCTCAGACTGGGGCTGTGGGCATCCCGCTGCCTCAGCCTCTGAAGCCACTGGGATTTTAGGCCCTCGCCACAATGCCCAGCTGGGTTTGTATTTTTTTAGGAGTCGGGGTCTCACTCTCTCTCAGGCAAGTCTGGAACTCATGAGCTCAAGCAATTCTCCTTCCTCAGCCCCCCATAGTGCTGGGATTACAGGCATGAGCCACCGTGCCTGGCACAGAATTTTATTTTATGTTCTTCCTTAATGTATGAAATGCTTGAAGGTACAGAAAACCTACTTCATTTGTTTTCTATCTCATAGTGCCCTTTTCAGCTGAATTTATAATTCTTTATGTGTTATACTGTTTTATAATCAACTTTCAAACATGGCTTAAAAAAGAAACACATAGCTATACAAAATGCTGCTATAAATGTTGATTTAGAAATACTGTGTTTCTACACTCTAGTATTCAGATAAGTGCTGTGGAGTATATTATATATTTTTCATAATTAATTGAACTGCTGAGGGCCAGCTTCTCTCGCTAGTTAGCCCTTGGAAAATGCTCCTGTCTGGTCACAAGGAAGACTAAGTTTCATGGCATTTTAAGATATGCAACATTGTTCTTGAAAGAGTAAACTAAAGGTAATTTGAAGAAGAGTCTAAACGATGGCTCCAAAGTTATGTTCCCCCTGCCAATTTGGAATACATGTTTAATCTGAAGAAAATTGCTTGTTTTTTAATTGCAGAATATTTGGGGGTACACGTTTTGTTTACATATGTCATTTGTGTACAAATTGAGTCAAAGTTATTGTAAATATGCCCAATTACTTTTAAATTTAGATTACAAACTTCTACTAATTTCTAGACAATTGTCTACCATGGATGGGATTCCCTGCCAGTCCTTGCTGAGTGTGCTGAAATGCAAAGCAGAATTATCCTCTGACTCAGAACTATCCTTGTACCACATCAGATGGGACACTAAATAAGTCAAAACAATGAACTTAAAATTTATTTCCCAGTGGGAGGGAATGACATGTTTACTGTTTGCTATAAAAGATTCTGAGTCCCTGTCCCTGGTTTCCTTTGCTACAGCCTGTATTGCAACACTCAACCCTGTTATGTGGGAGTCTTAGGTCAAGAGAAATAGAACAATCACACCCATAACCCCGTGTATGCGCAGTTTGTTAACTGACTTGCTCTGCGCCACTGGGTCTTGTCTCCTTTGGAAACTCTGGAATTCTGGAAACCTGATCTGTTTGCTTGCTTAATCATCTCTTAAAATTATGACCAGTTGCCATTATTTATGAGGCTGGAGATCTATGACAACTAATAATGTAGTTGATAAAATAGAATTAAATGCTTTATAATAGGGAATATACAAAGTAGAAAAAAATAGTAAAATCCTTATTAGTACATAATGCTGGATGGCTATCAAATTATTAAGTTATCACAATTAATACTTCTTGGGGTATCTTCAAATTGTCGTACGTGTATACTCAGAAGGGCTTTGTTTTATTTTCACTTTAAATATCCAGAGAAACTGAGAGTTGGATAAAAACAAAGATTATATCTCTTTATAATGAAAATTATGCTCTGTTCAAACTCGTAGTGACAATAAATATCAATGCCCATCTGATAGTTAAATCATTTTCAGATGATGTTCAGTCATTAAGGAATTCTTTTTTACATTGATCTATAATCTAAGATTTCTTAAATTATCAATTAGTTTAGGGGAATTTCCCTTATTGTCTTTACATTTTTTCCCTGAACACACATTTAAGAATCTGAGACAAACCTTTTTCTTTTTGAAGCATCAGACTATTTCTTTGCTCATTTCCACTTGACTCTACAAATAAGTGATCTTATTTCCCACTGCTCAGATTAATCAGCCATTTTCTTTTCATCTCTCAAAAAGTTTTCCAAACTTTTCAACACCCTATTTACCATTGCCTATATGTTCTTTAATCCAATATTTCAAAAAGCATGGCATCCAGACTGTTTCCTGCAGAAATCTGCATATTACATGGATATAGCCAAACTTTTTCTTAACACTCACATCATATTGCTTGCTTAAATTAGATTTTTTTTTTTTTACATAAACCGATGCCAATGATATTTAAGCCATTCAGAGTTAATCCTAAGAATTTACATTTATGCAGGCTACATTTTATAATGTCAGGCCCTAATAAGCCTCTTCTACTTCTAATGCATATTATATGAAAGATTCTCATTACATATTGGTTAATAAAATCAACAAATTGTTTTCAATGAATTTCTCCTTTTTATGATATTAAGCTGTGACACTACTGACCAAAATTTTAGCTAGCTTTTATAGTCTGTTGTTCTCAAAATTAAAAGTGTGTTTTTTATATACTTAATTTGGAAAAAGTTGATGAAGTACATACTTCAAACACTAAATTGGAAGGAAATTCATAAAATGAGATATGCATAGCTAACAAATATATATATATATTATGATTTAATAATAAAATATATATTTATATAATTCAAGTATTAATTGTACCAATATACTATATGAATTATATTATATATCCTAATATAGTATATTATACTAATATAATATAATTGAATTTCAGTAAGTATATACTCTTTCTATATCAAATTGAAAAGATATATTTATTATTGTAAACTATTGAAGTGAATTAGTCATTTAAATAAAATTTGGCATGCAAACTGAAACTCCTTATGGGGTGCTCTTTGGCATTATCAATCAAAGCCTTAAAGTCATCCAATCATTTAAGGCAATAATTCTACTTCTAGAAACTTTGCCAAAAGAACAATAAGATTTATACCCAAAATTACTCATAGCACTGGACATAATCTAAAATTAAGAAAAAGAAGATACAAAATTATACATGTGGTAGAATTCCATATGTATATTTTGGATTATATATTTGTATTATATATGCACGTTTACTAATATATGTGTGCGTGTGTGTGTGCGCGCGTGTGTGTGCGTGTACACATATACCACCCAGAGTTCTGCCTACCTATCTCTTTATCTCCATGCATATGAACACCAGGACAAATACTGAATAGCGGACAGGGTTAAAGTGATCACTATTAGACGGTAAGACTAGAGTGACTTCATTTATATGGGGAAATTTTACAGTAATTTTTATTCTTTTTAAAGCTTTTCTACTATTTCTAGGGTTTCTACATTAATCATGTGATGTTTTGTAAATAAAAAATGAATTGATTTTAGGCTTTACACTTACTTAGGCTCCAACTTCTCCCAAAACGCTATGATAATTACTAAAACTTGTAAACAATTGCTATGTGCCAAGACCAGAATTTTCTGGAAAATGCAGAAAATATTAAGCATCACTAAAAGTTCATCATCCAAATATTTTATTCGTATTTCAAAATGTTTATCTTAGTTGCCTAATGTTTGTGTATTTATCTTTAAAGATATGAGGTGCGTTTCTTAAGTTAGAAATGTGTTTTCTTCAATGTTACCAGGATCAAAATAACTGAATCTTGAATAGTTCTCTGAACAAACATAATTTGTATCTACACTGTAGCAACCTATATAACAAGATATGTAGCAGTTTATGTAACAATATATGTAGTGATCTATGTAACCATATATGTAGCAACCTATGCATCAAGATGTGTAGGAATGGGGAAATGGGCTTGCAGAGACAAAGTGGCAGCTACTGAAAGTTAATGATCAGACTTTGGCAGTTGGAAATTGATCAGCTGTGGAACCCCAGTGAAGGGGGCGGGGCTTGGGGAGAGGCATATGTTCTCAATAAATAGCAGCTGTGGAGGCTGCTTGGGGCCTTTTATCCCACAGTATGAAAAGGCCCTCCACCTACAAGCTCCCAGCTTACAGTCCATTGTCTGGCCTGCGTCAGCCTGCTTCCTTGGTGAGCGCACCAACACTACACACCTTTTGTTAATAGAGATATTTAAGCTTATGCTACTCCTTTTTGATCAAGGAACAATTACACTTCCTTCTCAGTGCCTGTCATAGTGTTTTTGATGTCAAATTAGCTCACAGGAATATATGACTATAATATCAAAACACAGTTTTTTAAATAAATTTGTCCTTTATTATTAGTTGTTATAGTGTATCCATATCTCGAATGGCATTCATGAAAAAGCAGGGGAGAAATTTATTCAACAATAGCTGTTTTGGCTTGCAGACTAATGTGCAAATAAAGTATATATTATCCAGCCTACAGAAAACCTCTATTTGTGAGTACAGCATAATACCTGCCATTCACATACATTTAGAAGATAGTTTCATTTTTAAAGGAATATAAAACTAAGGGAAATGTCAAGAATAAAGGCATAATCTGACTTTCCTTTATCAATTTAATCATGATTTTATTAACTTAATTATTCACATGTCTAGAAATACATCCTAAAGTAAATTCACTTTGATCTACCATACAATGACTGTGAAGTTCTGCTAATTGCCCATTTTTTCCTTTGATGCCAAAATAGTTTATATTCATAATAAAGACTTAAGCCCTGGTGATAGTCTACATAAAAACATAAAAGAGTTTGTAGTACAATGTTAAATAAAATGTTGCATTTAAAAATGGTCAGATTCACCTCGACCTTTAGACTTGATCTGAACCTAAACACTGCACAAATTACTTAAAGCTCTCTTTTTTGAATAATCAGCCTGTAGAAAACATGCTATTTGGTAATTTAAATGATTAAAACAATTGCCAATTAGTTGTATGAGACATAAATTTTTGCCTGGTTTTTTGCCTTATTAACCTTCCAAACATACTCATTTACAGTGACCACCTAAATCAGTAGATGTACATCTTTTCTAAACAATAATGTTGTCCATTTAAGGTACAAAGGAGGAAACCATAGTGATTGAGCTCTGATTGAAAAAGACCTTATAGTTTCAGTTTAAGAAAAGCATTGCATGTCATGTCTCAATAACATTTTACTCATCCCTGGTAGTTTTTGTAGCTAGAGACAAGGTCTTTGTTCTTTTTCAGTGTTCAACTTTTGACACCTCAAAAGACTTTTATGAGTACCCAAATTTCATCTTCCAATTTCTTCCTTTATATAAGGTGCTAACGGGGGTGGGGTGGGGAAAGAAAACATCAATGGTGACATTGACTGTTTAGTGTGGTTGTGGGGCTTACATGGCAACTGTGATAATGACAGATAATTGCATTGAAGTTATGTCACAATCCTCCGTAGAACTTCTACCATTTCTCAACGTTTATGTATTATTCAGACTAATAGTGACACTGAAATAGAAAAAGCTTCTTATCTCTTAAAACTTTTATTGAGAGGAGTTCAAAATGCACACAGCTAAGTGCTATTCTGTGTGTATTTAATGTAGAGTGAAAAGCTGTTTGGTGCCGTTTTGGATTCCCTGTCAACAAGACAGACAAGAAAGCATGTGCTAGAGTCATGAAGATATAGATGAAAAATTAGAAGTTTGAAATTAATTTGAACTTATAATGTAATGCACCACGTGAGAATCTAAAAATCAATTTCCAAATGGAACAGCTTGAACATTTTTCTTGCCATCTGGTTTTGGACCTGGCTCGCTCAATTCCAAGTTTGCCCTTGTGAAGACTCCAATTTTATATATACTATGTGGAAACGATAATCTCCATGTTACCCTAGCCCATCTTGTTGGATTTCATAAAATTACAGATATTTTAGGGTTTTTTACTACACTACTAAGAATCTCCAAATACCCTGTTAATCATAGACATAGTCATTCATTCAGATGTAATATTAGTACTTAATTTATTGAGATAATGAATAGTGACAGCATTTTATTTTACTAAAAATAAAAAATAATAGTATGCATCTAACTTTTTTAAATTTATAATGAGCCTAAAATACGGATAGATGAATTCAAGTGAGGAAGAAGAAAAAAAAAAAACAAAAAAAAAACCAGATTTGGCTATTTGAGTTGTAAATTAAAGGAGTGGTAGTGCTTAATTTAGAGAGATAGGATTAAATAAAATTATGCATGGAATGCATATAACACAAGCTGGTGCAAAAAGTGTCCTAAATAAATGCTAGCGATTAAACTTAGGAGGGGAAGGGTCTATGTGTAATACTAATAATAAGTAAATGATTTGAGCATATTTTTTCCAACCAAAATATTTCTTAAAGCCAACTGTTTTCTACTTTACATATATTATCTTACTTTTTCACCAAAATAACCCTGTGAAAATGCTGAGAACCACAGAGGTCAAATAACTCCCCTCAGTGGGTACTAGTACATAGCAGAGATGTTAGCAGAAATTCAATGTCTCTTTATTTTGGGGTAATGCTGTTAAGTACATTTAGCAAATCTGAGCTGCCATACCACATGGGTATTTTAAATGAGCTTTATATATATCTGCAAGATATTAGAAAGAAATTGCCATAATCACATCTATAATAATTTAAGGTGCTAATAGTATATACAAGGATATATAATCTTAATATTCTTGTTAATCATTTTATTACAGAATCCATTCTGATCTAATTAATAGTGAATTAAAGTTACAGATAAAATTGAGTTAAATTTTTTGTTTTGGTAAAACATACTAAAAATTCCAAATTACTTAACTAGTGTGCACATCCACGTGCCTAGGACTCTTCATACAGATGAATAAAATCATACTTTTATCTAGACATAAGGCATTTAAAATTATAGCATTAAATCAAAAGATCATCTCATTTAATTGTAACAGGAAGAACTCTTTCATAACACATATTTGAGGCTACACGTTTGTATCACTATGAAACATAATTTATCAACTATACAATGAATTTTTATATAACTGATAAATGAAGTAAAGCACATTGTTTATACACATTGCCATAGTAAAGTACAATTATAAAAGATTAATATAAAAGAATATATTATATACTAATTTTGCTAAATTTACAGCATACGTATTTGCCTTTCTACATGTACACCAACTTATTGCAGTAATAGTATAAAATACTTAAAAATGTTGGGTGAAAAGTATTTTGAACCGTCAAATAAACCACTTAAGATAATTTGCACAGTGCACTTAATATAAGGCAGTTGTCATTAAAAGTTTTCACAACAGTCATAGATTAGTCACCCGGAGAGAAGAGGATCAAAGCCACCGTTGAGTTTTTATTCTGGTACATGATCTTTCATTATTGCTTTTGTTTTTAAGATGTCATAAAATAATTCTTGTAAATGTAATCAATCGGAAGCACTGTGAGGGTATGCAAATAAATCACCCAGGTAACCGGCACCACATATTGCTCCCTATATACTGCAATCATGATAATGACTTGTCTTACTGGGTAGCACCTGTGGCTCAAATGACTAGGGCGCCCTCCCCATATGCCTGAGGTGGCGGGTTCAAACCCACACTTGGCCAAAAATGAAAAAAAAAAAAAAAAAAAAAAAGACTTGTCTTACCAACTTACACAACGGCCTTTTATTTTAAGTTCTATAAATTCTGATTGTAGAGGCTCTATGTCACTGACTCCATTGTTAGTTTCCATAATTCTCAATTGGAATCAGCATGATATACTGGCCTGCCCCTCTAAATGTAGCTTGGTTTGCCTGGGTTGGATGCTTACCTCACAAGTATGCTACTGCGTAAGTCTAGTCAAGCTGTCATTTTCTCTTGGTAAATGTGGATGATGCAAGTAACAGTACCTTTCAGATAGAATTAACGCAAATACAGAGAACACAAATTGCATAGCACAAAGTCTGGTACAGAGCATGTCCTTTTAAAAAAGAAAAGTAAAAGTAAAAGAAAACTACCTAATTTGGTTACATACCCTGCCCTCATTTGTAGTGGTTATTGTTTGAAAAATTTTTTTAATATTCTCCTATTCAAAACCTAAAACTAGAGACACACAATGTACCTCACACAAATATTGTACAACGTATTTGTTGAATGAACAAATGTATATCTTGCAGATTTCCTACTGTACTGTATAAGCACGGCATGTGGTTAGGATTGATGGATGTAAAAATAGTTTGTTAATAGAACAGTATATTGTTCCACTTTGAATGTACAAACTGCCTTTATAATGTCTTTAGACTACAAATGGAAATACATAATCAGTTAAAATCTTCAACTAACAGTGCATTAAATCAAACTCATCACACTTGGTAAACAACAACCTCAACCCCAAATCCCTGTGTATTTCTTTACACTGGTCCATGAATTCCCT
Source organism: Loris lydekkerianus (assembly GCA_963574355.1). Classification (NCBI taxonomy): domain Eukaryota; kingdom Metazoa; phylum Chordata; class Mammalia; order Primates; family Lorisidae; genus Loris; species Loris lydekkerianus. The sequence continues at coordinate 52,252 of CAUYPK010103297.1, forward strand.
AAAAAGGAATGGGACATTCTGTTAGATGAATGAAAGTCTGTACTAGTTAGCCCAGAGCAATTCTCCGGCCTCTCTGGATTGTGGAAGGCACGTCAGTTATGCTTCTGATTGCCCTAAACTGTAAATTCTTTATTAGCTGCCAACTATTACATTAGAGATTTCACAATATGCCCCTGTCTCCAGAACATAATCTTGGACTTTGCCCAGCTTGATAACTACTTCTTTCCTGACAGAGCTTCTGACATTGATATGAAAGAGATTCTGTTGAGCATATGTAGGGTCTATCCTAATAGCCAATGTGGTGAACTCTTCATAAATTAACAGAGAAATGAGTTTCTATACCTTACCCTGGCAACATATCAAGAGCTGTAAACTGACAGTAATAAACAAACTCATTGTATCTTGTTTTTTTCCTGAATAACACCAGATAAATATCTATGTAAAAAAAAAAAATAGGCATATTGTTTGTCTTTTGTACAAAATTTCAAAATGTAACCTTTCAAATATTGTTAAATCTATTTAAAGTCATTATTGTTGTGTTTGCATAGTACTGAGTTGAATAATATCCTTCTGTAAGAGGACTCCATTACAAAATGAAATCTGAAATGCATAGGATAGTCTTAATTTGATGCATAGAGTTTGTTTTAGACAAAATTGGACTGAACTGCAAACTAAATAAATAGAAACCACATTCTGTCTAAAGAGAAATGGGTTCACAACTCCTTTCCTACTATGGTCAGGTAAAAATACTTTCCCCCTCTAATTGTGGGACACAGAGTGTGTCTTGGGCCATATCAGTACAACACTCCATATACCAGAATTGCTAAATAGATTATTTGAAAATTATGTATTAAGGAAAATTGTTACTGATATTCAAGAGGTAAGAAGATTTTGAGATATAACAAAAACAAGACTAGAAATCAGTTCTGTACTTTAAAAGCCTGCATCCTCAATTTTTCAAAAAAGCAATAGTAGAAACTGAACAATGAAATAAACATAAAAATAAGCATGGCAATTCGGAAGTTAAAAAATGATTTGAAGAACCAATTGAATGTTGGAGCTTATCAAATTTTACCCTAAATTAAGACTTCGGTAGAACTTTAAGAAGAGGATAACTTCAAAATATAAATTAGATATTTGTAGTCTTTTACCCTGAAAGACTACCAAGTATAATTTCAGTCTAGTTTAGTTTTTAATATCTTAATCATTTACCTTAGTTGGAAATTATAGCTAATACATTTGCTGAAAAGAAATTTCCTTTCTCTAAGAAAAACAAAAGATTTTAAGGTTCAAAATTTACAAGTTCGTAATTATAGACATCTGTCTCTATTTATATTGGAGCTTCAGTGTCTTCGACAGAGCATGTGTTGAATACCTATTTCATTAATGGCTTTCAAAATCCCAGTGTGGAATAAATAAAAAAATCTCTTTCTTTGGTGAAGTTGCATATCATTTTCTAAGTTATCAATTAAGACCTTTGGAACTTTGATTTTACTTTTACAATGTAAGAGTCTAGAATTGTGATCCTTCAGTTTTATTTCTTAAATTCTACTCATGGAAAAAGGTGTTCCTCTGATGTGACACAATGGCTGAAAGACAACTTTCCATAAGGCCATAGGCCCGGAGGAATGCTCTGGTCTCCAAAAATGCATTGGCCCTTAGATGGAATATGTTTATTTTCTCTCCTTTTCTGAAATATTATGTCTTGCCTTGGATGACCTTGGTTTCTTACTCAAACTAAAATTCTTAACAGCTAAAAAATCCCCAGTCTTGACTGATCAAGGTCACTATCTGATTCACATAATCTTCAATTGACTTGAGCAAACAGATATTATCAACTCTCAGCACTTTTTGAATTCCTGTTTTGAAATTTTAATTCCTTTTCAAGTAATAAAGCCTGTGAATATAACTATATGTTCTTTTTTCCCCCAGTTTTTTAAACAGTAAAATAACTTTGAAAGTTGAATTTGAAAACTAAGAAAAGAAAATTGCTTTGGGACCAAGGCCTAATGTTAGCCATGATCCACCCTGAAGCAAAAATTTTATGGCTAAGTTGTAAACTCTTTGAAAATGTAGCTTATAATGGAAGTGCTGACACAATCTTAACTATGGATTCATGAACCCTAGCACTAATATGTCTAAGGCATTTTATCACTGAAGATTTAATCTCACTTTTTAAAATTAAATGACCCCTTCAACTATCTTTATTTCCCTTTTAAGTTTTAAACAAAGTTTTGTGTATGTTAAAGAAAGAGAAAGAGAAAAAGGGAAAGCGTATGCCTGGGTAATGACTTTTTTAAAAGAGTGATTTAGGTAATGACTTTCCTCCCTGAAGCAGAGCAGGTAGGAACTGACAGATACAGTCATATAAGAACTTATACACATGTCTAATAAGGGTGGCCTGGTCTAACATGTTTTTCAGACCATACTTTTCTCAGGTATGATTTCACTAGATAAATTATTTAATGACCCCAAAGCCATTTTCTTAAAAATCTGCTTTCTGGGCAACAGTTTTGCCTATTTTTGATAAAAGTGCTTATTTTATTTGTAATTAAAATTTGAAGAACCTATTTTTCTAATATAAAGAATAAATAAGTTTGTCATCTAGATTGTCATCCAATAAAAATTATATTTTAGGGGGGCGCCTGTGGCCCAAAGGAGTAGGACGCTGACCCCATATGCCAGAGGTGGCGGGTCCAAATCCAGCCTGGGCCAAAAATTGCAAAAAACAAAACAAACAAAAAAACCCAGGTATTTTAGATAAATATGTGAAATCGCAGAGTATTTTAATCACATGGCAGCAATCATAAATTAATAACAAATAGAAAATTAAAATAAAATTTCAAGGTTAAAAGTGAAACAGTGGATTTGAATTCAAGTTATACAAAAATGGCTATAGACAAGAAATATTAAGGACATAATTTTTACTATTCAGCCAGGTCTATTATTCTCAAAAGCAATTTTTTCTTATCACAATCTCATGTTCATGGAATTCTCCTAAATTATCAAATGCTATTTTTCAAATAAAACTAGACTGCATGAACAAATTTTACAACAGATTTTCGTATAGTTGTTAAGCATACTTCTCAATTGTTTTATATATATATATAATACTCTAATAATCCTTTGAAGATACAGAAAAAACACAGTCAATTTAGTCTTGGTTTTGGAATTTACTCTTCAGTTGTAGGGAAGATAAAGTATTAAATGTATTTATTGCATTTAAATTGGTATTAAATTATTTAAAACAATGAAAAAGAAGTGATGATTATACACAGTACAAAGAACACTCTACATTTTATATGAATATTCATACAGTTGAGTTTCCAGAATCAAAATTTTACATTATAAATTATTTTTGAAAAATGTTTTATTTCTGATTATACTAATTACTACATGAGTTCAACAGAATTTTCTAAGTTTCTTAATTACTATAAATACCACTACAGTTTTGTACAACTAAAATTGACATTTAAATGCTATAGTAAAAATTTTGTAACAAAAAATAATTTCCCAACATTTAGGTAAGGTACCACATATAGTTAATCTAAGGAACCACACATAGGTTAATCTCATAGATATTACCATTCTATCATTCATATAATTTTTTCATTAATATAATAGATTGAGCATCTATTAGGTACAGGACTGCAGGTTAACAAAGATTAATTAAGGACAAAATTTCTTTTCAATAATATATAAAGTAGTAAATAAACAAGGATAGACACGCATAATAAATAAGCACTTTAAAAACTGACAAATGCCGGCAGTGGTGCCTGTGGCTCAAAGGAGTAGGGCACCAGCCCCATATGCTGGAGGTGGCGGGTTCAAACCCAGCCCCAGCCAAAAAAAGAAAAAAAAAAAAAAAAAAACACTGACAAATGTCTTCTGCTCTAAGTAAGCCTCAGAGTCCCTTAAAAGATGAAATATTATTTTCAGCATAGAGTTTACCAACATTGGATAGGGAGCAAGGGCTAGTATATTTATAAAGGGATAGTAATTTTTTTATTAGTTCATTTAACCTGATGACAGGTCAGAAGCAATGGATTAACAATAAGCTTGTAGGCAGTTGACAACATCAAATACTTAAGAATTTTTTTAATTAAAAAATTTCAGCAAACTCCAACAGATTTATAAAATAATTGTCAATATAATAAACAGAGTATGCAGATAACTAAGCAAAATTTAAAATGTCAGTCTCTGAGAATTCCCATGTCATTGCTTCAATGCACCAGGAGCTGAACTATCTCAGTGCCATATTATGTGCTCAATACGTTCTAATGCTTCACATCAAAGGGGAAGCTAACTGCCAGGGAAGTCTTCTTTGCTTAGCAAAGATACACATGGACAACTGGCTACTGTACTATATGAAAAAAGCAAGGGTTTTGTATAAAGTAATTTGTCTGAACTTTTTAAAGTTCTGATAACTTCAAAATCTGTTACCATAATTTGACTCTTATGTTATAACAGAGATGGTTAAATGAACTGAACAGACTCTTTCAGGAGCCTTAAATAGTTCAAGGTCAAATGCCAGAGCGGGCAGCGCAGTAATGACAGTCATGTTTGGCCCCTCGCCTTAGTTTTGATGAGTGCCCGTTCTGATTGGTCAGTGTTTATGTTGTACCAGGTGGTCAATGTTTTGACTATCACCATTGGTGCCAGCCGGACACACCTACATTGTTCAGACTTTTTTCTGTTTATTTGCTTCATTTACACATTCAATAGAAGCTATAAATATTAAAATGTGGCTTAAATTCTAATTTCCAATCACAAAAACATATACAGTGGACTCTTGAACAACATGGAGGTTGTGGTACGGATGGCTGCATTGACAAAACCCCAATGTAACTTTGACTCCCCCCAAACCTAACTACTAATAACCTAGGGTGGATTGGAAGCCTTACAGATAACAAAAACTATTGATTAGCACACATTTTGCATGCCAGATATACTATATTCTTACAACAAAGCAAGCTAGAGTAAAGAAAATGTTATTAACAAAATCATAAGGAAGAGAAATAGATTTCCTGTAAGTGGAAGTGGATCATGTGAAGTCTTCATCCTCATTGTCCTCATGTTCAGTAGGAGGAGGGGGGGTTGGTCGTCTGACTTTCTCAGGGGTGGCAGAGGCAAAGAAAATCCACCCATCAGTATATCTATGCAGTTCAAACTGCGTTATTCAAGAGTCAACTGAATATTATATTTGTACTATAACACACATATACCGTATATACTCGAGTATAAGCCGAGTTTTTCCGGCACAAAATTTGTGCAGAAAAACCCAAACTCGGCACAAATGCTGAAAAAACTCGGCTTTATACTCAAGTATATACGGTAATATGTTTGTGTTGTACACAAATTATACACATAAAATTCTCTATTTGCAGTTCTAAAGTTATAGACATCTGACTTATGCACAACTTGCACTTAAAGTGGAGGCTATGACAGGTCACAGGTCAATGTACCTGTTCCAACTTATACACAAGTTCAACTTAAGACCAACCTACAGAACCTCTCTTGTTCTAAGTCCAGCACCTGACTGTATTTTGATCCCCTGCCGTGTAAACTCCCCAGGAGAGTTATGCTCAGAAGAATGAGCAGTTCACATTTTTTAGACATTCTTCCCAGCAAGGGTAATTGAATGAAAGTAATATGTCCTTTAATCCTAATGAAGATGATGTCAGCCATGTAGGTAGGATTTGTGGTTGGTTTACTACAAATGCAAATTCTTAAGATGACAGGTCTTCCCCTGACCTGATCAGATGGGACACCTGCCTTCCTTTAAGGAGTTTATATATTGTGATTAAATAGAAAAGCATCTGCCCGAGGGGAATCTTGCTGGCCTACTAACCTATATTTGAGACTCATCTTCATTGATGAGCTTAAGAATCCCTTGGTAGCCAACGATAACCAACATTTTCTCCAAATGTTCTAACAAGTCAGCTTGCAGACATCTGTTGGGTGCTGCCTGGCCACGTGCTGTGCTGTGCGCGGTTTACAAGCTGCCTCCGCTACACACTGGGCTGTGATGCTGCCACTCCCTGGCCCTGCCCCAATAACCCTTTCTCTCAGAATAGTGGTTCCTGTTAATACAATAACAATGGAGATTGTCAGCGTGGGCAGGTTGCCATATGGAGGTTGACAGCTGCTCCATCAGATTAGACAAATGCAATAGGCAACGGGAGTGGGAAAAAAAAAAACCCAACTCAGTTCAGAGGAAAACTTTGTTGTTTTGCTCTTGATATATTTTTTTTTCCAGGATTTTTAGAAATACAGCATCAGTTTTAAAGATGGTTGTGTAAGCAAATAAGCGTGAGTTAGTACTGATGTGAAGCAAATCAAGAAAACGTAGTTACAGTAACCTTTACCATTCTGTGTTTTGAATGTTGATCCTCTTGGCCTGTGGTCATAGTGTTTAATTTAAAAAGATTTTTCCTCCCCTCATCCCAGCCTGTGCATAGACACTTCTTCAGGCTATCTTATAAAATAATAAAGACCCTTACTTTCTAGAAAGGAAAATAATGCTGAAAAAAAATATTAAAAATATGCTTTTAAAGACTGCGTAATATGCCGAGAGAGTTTTACAACCCAGTGAAAGGTAACACACCACTATCAATAGGCAAGCTCATGAATAAATAAATATTTACAACATATACATATGCATATCAAGGCAAGGCTACATGGCAAGAACTCAGAATCTGTGGAAAATATTTATGCAATGCATATCCTGTAACAAACACAGGCACTCAAAGGGAAATGATTTTAAAGTACAGTCAACATCCTTAAAGTTTTCCAGTAACCCGCCTGACCTTTCCAAAATACACAAGACTCTTAACAAAATGCATGAGATATGTTGCTATGATTGCCTGTGCCTGAATGTAACTGAGTCATATCATCATCATACAGCAGAGCCAGCAAATTTCTAGCTGAGCTAGTTAGAGTACATTGGAAAAGTAGTCACATATTCAAAGACGAAACATTTCAGACCTGATTTACAAATGAAATCCCAGGCATCTGTATTTGGAGCTGGATGGAATGAATGAATGCCCAGGGACACATACGAGCATTTTGAAAACAACCTTTTAAAATAGGTTAACAACTTGCCTAAAATCTTGCTGCTGTTTTTCACTGAGCATCTAGAGCATCAAAGTCTACTGCTAAGTTAAAAATAGAAAATTAAAATTTGACACAGTGTAAGCGCTGTCTTTGAAAAACGTACGAAATACGTAAGGAATAAAAGTTCACACTCCTGACATCCCCTAGACTCAATAACACCATGCATCTCTACATCCTGAGCTGCCAAAAGCTGCCCATGCAGGCTAACATAAATAACAGCTTGCAGTTTGCAGGGGGAAAAAAAAAATCCATTGATAACACGAGGTAACACTGTAATGTGGTGATATAATTTACAAGGCCTGAAGACAATTTGCAGCACCACACACCTCTGGGTGGAGCTGCACCAATCATCTAATTCAAGCACCTGCTGGAACTTTTCCCTCAGTGGTACAGTAGGTAGAAGATTTGCAAGGTCTTTAGTGCAACAAAAGAAGAAAGGGTAAGATCAAACTGAAGGGGCCTGAGTATTTAGAAAACCCTGCTGAGAAGCTGTGATAAATTATTAAAACTTCTTGTTAATGTTCATGGTTCTCTTTAACCTCCAATCATGACACTGAAAGTAAAGACAGAAGGAGGGGGAGACCGAGAAAATATTTCTAGAACTAAGTTACAAACATTAAGCAAAGGGAATGCTTTTGCAGAGCAAAATCCTCTTCCGGATTTTTTCCCAAACATGCAAACACTGTCTGAAAAGTCTCTTGTGGGATATTCTGCAGCATTGTCTTGGCTTACAGCATTCACAGAAAACATACCTGGTGTTTAGTATAAACAAATGGTATTCAGGGGAAGCAGTACCAACTGAACTTTACAAGAAAATTCATTCAAAGTCTCTAATTCTCTCTTGCCTCATAATATTTTCTTTTGACAGAAGAAAATGGATTGAAAAAAAGTATTGAAAGGTTCTTTTTCTCATTCAGTAGTTTTTTTCCCCAATAAAGTTAATGCAATTTATCTATATTAACATATCAACACTGATAGAGTCAGCCAAAAAATTCGTGTTGGTGGCACTGCATTTTATAGCATACCCTTTCTCAGACATCCTTCTGATCATGTCACACGGTCTGCCAACAGTTCAGGGATAGAACATATTCAGAACCCATTTCATTTCTAAAATAATGCAGCTTCCTAAGGATAACACACATATCCTCGCCCTAGAACAGCACGCATCTGGTCCTATAGTCTCCCTGCTGGAAACAATCACTGCAATGCTTTGAAAGCCCACAAAACCAAAAATTGCAGAAACATATTTATATCAATGAGAGAAAAACTCTTCTTTCTAGCCACCTACAACACAGATCCCCTTTCCTGAAATAAAAACCTGATTTCAAACGGAAGCAGCTCCTCTCCCCCTCAGCTGTCCTCAAGTTAGTATTAACTGCCCTTGATAACTCCATTAAATCTTTAATACACAACTTTGTCACTTACCCCCTTTCCAAGGTTTTCCTTTCCAGGGGGTCCGGGTCAGCTTGCTCAAAGTTGGTCCAGAGAAGAACAGCATCAAAACGAAGAGAAGTTCAAACCTAGTAAATTTCCCCACTTTCTCTGATAGTAACATTTCCACAAGTTAATTTCATAAAATTTATCACATCCTCTTCCCTCCCGGTTATGAAAATAGTATTAATCATTGAAAAACCTGAGGTAGGTGTTGTTTTGCCATCTTTAACAGCTGAAGTAGCAGCTCCCTGATGTAGCCCTGAGCCAAGCTACATTTTTCACGGATCCGGCTCCTTCTCCTCAGTACGCAGTCAGCACTGCTTCTGCTCCAGGAGCTATAAAATAATTTCTGTTCTCCACTTTGCTTTCACTGGGAATATATTCCTCAGCGTTCTGGGTGAGCTTGATTGAAAATGATAAAAACAGTAATGTCTGTGTCCGGCAGAAAAGAGAAACGATGTCAGGATTATGTGAAAAAGATGAGCAGCAGTTGTACTGACAGCTTTCAGGCTGCCTGTGTGATCCTAATAGCCGTGCAACCAACCAAATTGCTCTTTTAAGAGTAATAAGGCTTCAGTGGAAGCCGGTGTCACTGCTACTTGGGTGGGTAGTGCTGGGCTTGAAAATCACCCAGGAACCGCTACAGATAACGACTGCTCCAGTCCAGCTTCAGAATATTAAAGGCTGAGCTATGTACAGATTGCACGGAGGGTAGTTAATCTATTGTGTGGATGGACGACGACTCGGGCAATGTAGTGCAAAGACTCAGAACTTAAAACGTGTTTTACTTTTCTTTTACCTTGTGACATTCAAAGGGCATTGCTCTGTGCTGATGTTTCATAAAAGGTTCTAAAATATTTATTAGGAACAACACTAAGTATATGTTACAATTTTTCTCTCCAATAACAAAATAGAAAGGGCAAGTTCTCACTGCACAGTTGCAGTTCTTCTGTATTAAAGTCAGCTTATTTTGCCATCCCTGTGGCATCCCAATGAACACACCCTGCATGTTATTAGCAAACTTTTGGAAATACCAACACGGAATCTATCAAGGCTGTGTTAATCACACATTCCAGAGAACACACAATTTTTTTGTGATGGTTCGTCACCATGGAAATATTAAAATAAAAAACTCTACGGATGTCTCTCAGCCATTTGAAACTGTATTTCTGAAAACATAGCTGGTAGCAAGGTGTGGTTATAATTAACCATCAAGCCCCTGACTCTGCCCCTGGATGAAAGGGGGCGGGGGAGGGAAGGTGTGTCAGATACAGGTAGTTTGCTTTCTACCCCCTGAAGTAAATTGGCATCATCAAAACACTCTGGCAGATATTTTAAACCTGTCTAAATCTTGGTATTATCCATATGGTCACTTATTCCCTTAATCAGTGAGCAACAATCCATGAATTTTGTGTTTTCTGTGTTTTAATCAATTTCTATATAATGATAATCACCCATGTCCTTGGAAGAGGTACTTTAAATAAAGAGTAAGTTATCTTCTTGAGATAAGCGAGGTATCAAATTTAAAAACATAGTTATTAAAATGTGCCTTTACATATAAAAGACATACTGTTTGTCAAAGATATTAATGGAACACATAAAACAAACTCTCAGATTGTGCCTTAATTTAGAATAATCACATCATATTCAATTTTTAATTTCCATTTTATAAATAGTGAATTTAAATTTCCATGTCTCTGCATACTTTAAAATGGGAAGTATATATTTAATTCAGAATTCAATTTTCTCTTTCCAAGCCACTTGTTATCATTTTTACCTGATCCTTTCCTCTGTCTTTGAACTCATGTGAACAGAAATTGATAGAATATGTAGATCAAGCCCCTCCCTCACCACCACCTTCTGAGGATGACTCAAGAACCAAACTCATCGTTTACTGGGTCTGTTCCTCTTGATAGAAAAACAAAACAAAACAAAACACAACCTCTCATAATCAGTAAGTTTTTTTTTTTTTTTTTAATGACACAGTCTGTAGGTGGAAGAGAAAGATGTCAAGTGAATACTATAATATGTATAAAAGGTTCTTTGCAGAAATGCTGAACATTTCTGAAGGACCTGGACAGAACGAAGTTAATAGGAAAAGCTCTTTCCTGAATATAGGACACAGCTGGCTAGTTTGGCTCCAAAGTATTTTATTTAGATTTTCAAATTTGATTGTCTTCTTGGTAACCCTTGGTAAACACCAAGGCCATAGCTTGCTCTTGTGTGGAAATTGAAATGAAACTGGAAGAACAGAATTATTTTTGCTCATGAAAGGAAGGCTATTCTCTTCTAGAACTCATCTGGCTGAAGCTCAAAGTTCTGTTCAAGCTTTCTACATATCAGAAGAGAGAAGAGGGAACATCTCCCTGTGGAAACAAGTTGGAAGCATCAAACAGAATAAATAAGGGTGGAATATAAAGGAAAAGTGAAATACTCTGTATAGCCCATATGAGACATACCTCTGCATAGGTCTGAGTGTAGGAATGCCTTCCCAAGCATGTGGATTTTAGTGTAAATTCACCAATTTATTACAAGCTCTAAATTCTTTTCATGCATTAATTTCTTTAATACTTACAACAACCCAAGGCATAGAAATAATCATTACCCACATTTAGTGCATTATAAACTGAGGCACAGAGAGTTTAAGGCACTTATTTAGGGTCACAGAGCTGTGTTTTGAACTTAGATCACTCAGTTCTCAGCCTCTGCTAGTCACCAGGCTGTGCCCTTCACTGTCACTGAACTGCTGTCTGTGTACACTTAACTCTTTTGAGCTCGATTGCTCATCAGTAAAACACACACACACACACACACACACAAATAATGATAGCACCCTCTGTATGTGCCAGACTTTGTGCAAGTGCCTTATATAATTTAGGCATTTAGTCTTCATAGTCTGTGAGACGAATCTTCCGTTATTCATACTTTATAGATGGTTACTGAAGCAATGCCACATAGTGGTTAAATGGAAGAATCAGGATTTGACCCCTGTGGGGCCACAGATTCTTATATTTGCCCTTTGCTTTGCGGAATCTGGTGCATGGATCTGGGGGAAACCAGATAAGGATGGGGGGCTGGAAAGGTAAGGGATTTGGGTTTGGGAGTTGAGTGAACTGTGGCTTGGGATCCTCTACAAGTTGTTGGCAGCAGCAGAGAGGTCTGTAAACTGGGAAGGCACCGGAGAGAGAATAAACTTCTTCTCCACCTGCTTGTACTCCAAGAATGGCAGGAAGGAGAAAATCCTAGCAAAACTTGACTTACAGACACTTATAATACAACAAAATAAATGCTTTAATGCAGGCTGCAAAGAATTGTTCAGGAGATTGCAGAGAAGGAGTAGTATAAAACAGGTGCATATTAAAGTGCAGTGAGAAAGAGAAGAAAGAATTGGTTCAGCTAGGATACTCAGAGCAGAAGAGGTAGGCTGGAGACTAAGTAGCGAATGCTGAATATGTATTTTAAGAACAAGTCAAGTAAGGGGCAGCACCTGTGGCTCAAAGGAGTAGGGCGCCGGCCCCATATACTGGAGGTGGTAGTTTCGAAACCAGCCCCAGCCAAAAAAAAAAAAAAAAAAAAAAAAAAAAAAAAAAAAAAACCACCCGGCAAAGAAAAATTCAAATAAGGCAACAGGCAGAGGAGAGTACAATCTGAAGAAATGTACACATAGTCGCACAGCCTGGGAGGCCTGCCTCCTGCCAAGGATGGCCCGAGAGACAGGGTGGGGTGT
>CAUYPK010103298.1:0-15391 GCA_963574355.1 Loris lydekkerianus
TATTGGAGGATCTATCCAACACTCCCAAAGGAGTGTTGAAATCTCCTACTATTATGGAGCTGAGGGAAATCAAGTTGCTAATGTCTGTTAGAGTTTCTTTTATAAATTGAGGCACATTCTGGTTGGGTGCATAAATATTAACACTTGAAATCTCATCATATTGAGTATTACCCTTAACAAATATTAAGTGACCATTCTTATCCTTCCTTACTTTTGTTGGTTTAAAGCCTATTGTATCTGCAAATAGAATTGCAATACCTGCTTTTTTCTGATTACCATTTGCCTGAAATGTGGACGACTATCCTTTCACTCTGAGTTTATATTTATCTTTTAAGGTAAGATGTGACTCTTGTATGCAACAAGTATCTGGCCTGAGTTTTTGTATCCATTTAGCTAACCTGTGCCTCTTTAAGCTGTTCACATTAATGGAGAATATTGACAAGTCTGGTAAAATTTTGGGTATTGAGTTTTTCAAAAGTCCAGTGGACATTTTTAATCCTTTCATCACTGTGGAAGTTGGATTTTGATCAACATCTTCTGAGTGAGTTTACTTTTGTGGTAGAGGATTGGGCTGGTCATTATGGAGGATAGGTCTGAGAATATCCTGAAGAGCTGGTTTGGTTGTGGCAAATTTCTTCAACATATGAATGTCATTAAACTATTTAATTTCTCCATCATAAATGAAACTTAGTTTAGATGGATACAGAATCTAGGGTTGAAATTTATTTTGTTTTAGGAGTTTAAAAGTCAATGACCAACCTCTTCTGTCTTGAAAAGTTTCAGCAGAGAGATCTGCAGTCATTCTAATATTCTTCCCTTTGTAGATAATTGATTTCTTATGTCTGGCTGCTTTCAGAATTTTCTCCTTCATTTTAACTTTAGTGAAGTTAATTATGATATGTCTAGAGGGTATGTCTAGAGACATACGTCTATGTCTTATTGGGATTGAGTTATACTGGGGTTCTGAAACTGTCTGCTATCAGAATTTCAGAATCTCTTAGCATGTCTGGAAAATTCTCTTTCATAATTTCATGGAGAAGGGCCTCTGTGCCTTGCGAGGCCACTTCATCACTTTCAGGGATTCCAATGAGGCGGATATAGCCTTCTTCGAATTATCCCAGAGCTCTCTGAGAGAATTATCTGATTTTGCTCTCCATTTCTTTTCCTCTTTTAGAGTTTGGGAGCATTCAAAGGCTTTGTCTTCAATGTCAGAAATCCTTTCTTCTGCTTGCTGCACTCTGTTACTGTATTTTTCTACTGTATTTTTCAGATCTTTGAGGGCTGAAAATTCTTGATTCAGTGCCTCAAAATCTTTGGTGGTTTTGTCTTTAAATTTGTTAAATTCTTGAGACAACTTTTGAATTTCTCCTCGAATTTCTAATTCCGACTTTTGAATTGCTCCTTGAATTTCTAATTCCAAATTTTTCTCCATTCTATTAATCTTATTTGCAATCCCAATTCTGAATTTGATTTCTGACATCTCAGCCAGCTGTTTTTGAATGAGATCTTCAGTTACATCTGCCATATCTTTTCTTGGGGGGGGGGGTGATCTATTCTGGTTATTCATGTTACTAGAGTTATTTCACTGATTCTGTCCCATGATTATTTTACACCATTTGACTTTTACCCTGGAGCTTTGCTGAGGACCTGTACAAGTGCTATGGCCTGAGCAACTAGGGACCTGTTTGGTGTGGTGGGGCTAAGTGGTTCTGTCTTGTTTTCAGCTGGTCTCTGTTCAACCCTAGTGAAACAGTTACTCTGGGTTGATGTCTCAGCTGTGGAGAAATACCAGCAATTAAGTAACTCTGCCCCCCACTGGCAACAATTGGAAAAGGAAAATCAAACCTTCTTACAACCACACACCCAGGGCACTGCTTGGATAGTCCTCGGGTGATTGGCTCGGTTCAAAAGGTCCAAATCAATTGTCTCAGTCAGCACCTGTTTCAGGTGGGAGAGTTTAAAAGGTCTAGGGCAACTGGATGGCAGGGGTCTGCTGACAACTCAAATATGACTTGCTCTGGTGCTGGGTCCTGTGTTTCTGTCCCAGATCTGTTCTGAAGTGGTTGCCACCTGAGAAGATGCCTGGCCTCCTCTGGTTGCCCAGGGAGACAGGGGGTGTAACTTCAGAATATTCGGGGGTGAGCCCTATTGTTGCCAAAAATGGCTGCTACTCTGTGACTCGGGGCACCGCTGCTCTGGCGTGATTCCCTCACAGCTGAACATCCTCTCCTTACTCCCATGCCGCAGAATTAGCACTGACCAGCTGTAGTCCAGGTCCTGTACACACCCTTTGAGAAACCACCCAAAATTCTGGACTCCTGGGGGACAGGCTTCTAGACTTCAGAGTGAGAGTGGAGGGGAGTGCTGGGAGGTCAGAATTGCACATAGAGAATATATACAGTTTTATACAGTTTTATGCCTGGGAGGAGAATGCTGTGGCACCATAGTAGGGGAGGTAGGTCCAATTTTTAGAGTTATTTATTTTTTTCTTGCTGATTTTTTTGAGTTCTTTGTAGACTCTGGATGTTAGTCCTTTATTGGATATGTGGTTTGTGAATATTTTCTCCCATTCTATAGGTTGGCTATTAATCTGTTGATTATTTCCTTTGCTGTGCAGAAGCTTTTTAATTTAATTTAGTCCCTTTTATTTATTTTTGTTGTTGCTGTATTTGCCTTTAGGGTATTACTTATAAATTCTTTGCTTTACCTGATGTTTAGAAGAGTTTTTTGCATATTTTTGCCTAGAATCTTTATGGTTTCATGTGTTAAATTTAAGTCATTAATCCATCTTAACTTAATTTTTGTATATTTTGAGAGATGGATGCCCTGTTTCATTCTTCTGCATGTGGCTATGAAGTTTTTCTAGTATCATTTATTGAATAGGGCTTCCTCTCCACAGTGTATTTTGTTGTCTGCTTTGTTGAACATCAGTTGGTTGGAGATAGATATTTTTATATCTGGGTTCTCTATTCTGTTCCATTGGTCTATCTGTGCTGTTTTGCTTACTATTGCTACAAAGATAATGAAATACTTATGATTATACTTAACAAAGGAGTTGAATGATCTCTACAAGAAGAACTACAAAACACTGATGTCTGAAATTGCAGATGACACAAACAAATGGAAACACATCTCATGCTTATGAAGTACATCCTTACTTACACCTTACTTCCTTACTTATACCTTACTTCCCAAAGTGATTTATAGATTCAATGCAATCCCCATCGAAATAGCAACCTCATATTTCACAGATCTAGAAAATAATTCTATGCTTCATTTGGAACCACAAAAGAGTCCAAAGCCAGTGCAATCATGAGCAAAAACAAGAAATCTGGAGGCATCACATTACCAGACCTCAAATTATACTACAAAATTCTTACTTTTAACATGTAAAATTCAATGGCTTATGTTATATGTGCAGACTTGTGCAACCATCATCACAGTCTAATTTCAGAACATTTTCATCATTCCATAAAGAAACTCCATGCACATTAGCCATCACTTCCAATTATCTGCTTTGCCCAACCTCTGTCTCTATGAATTTGTGAATTCTGGACATTTCATAAATGGAATCATAAAATATGTGGTCTTTTGTGTCTGGCTTCTTTCACTTCAGCTTAGTGTTTTCAAGGTTCATCCAGGTTGTAATTATGTGTCAGCACTTCCTTTGTCTTTTTCTGTTTGAGACAGGGTCTTAGGCTTATTACCCAGGTTAGAGTGCAGTGGCACGATCATAGCTCACAGAAAACTCAAACTCCTGGGCTCTACTGATCCTCCTATTTAGCCTTCCGAATAGCTGGCACTGCAGGCAGGCGTGCACACCATGCCTGGCTTATTTTAAACTTTTTTTTTTTTTTTGTAGAGATGGGGTCTCTGCTATGCTACTGAGGCTGATCTTGAACTCCTGTGTTCAAATGATCCTCCCACTTTGGCCTCTGAAAGTGTTAGGATTACAGATGCAAGCCACTGCATCTGGCCTGAGGTTCTTTTGGATCAGTTTTTTAAAAGTTTTGTTTCACTCTCTACTCATTTGGAAGTCATACATTTTTCTTGTAATTTCTTTTAAAAATTATACCAACAAGGACTCTACCCAATAAATGCAAACCTTGTAACCTAATTGTTTGTACCCTCATATTAATCTAAAATAATAAAAAAGGCTTAAAAATTAAATCAATATCTAATGTCTTAAATGTTTACAGATAAACTTGACTTAACAAAGTCTAATATTAATAACTATATCTATTTTTCTGAACAATACAAGACAGGAGAGCACAAATACTCATCATCTCCTTGTATGTTATTGTCTAGGATATTAACTGTATTATTAAACTATTATTATCCAACTATTATTACTGTTTATTTTTAAACTCAGTGCTTTTTAAAATTTGAAAACATGTTTTTCAGTTTTTCTGCTCACTATTGTTTCTTATGCCCTACATTTTTTGTACGACATTTTATTTTTCCTTACTGAAGTTCATATTTTTGCTACTTTTCAGTAAGTATCTGTGAGTGGAAAATACTCTTAGCCTTGGTTATCTGAAAGTTTTTGGTTTACCTTCACTTATAAATAATAGTTTAAGTATAGGCTTTGTCACTTTGAAGCTATTATTCCATTTTATTTGAGCCTTCATTGTCGATCGAATAGTTATTTCTTTGTAAGTTTTTTTTTTTTTTTGGTTGCATTTTGTTTTACTTTTGGTATTCTGCATACTGAGTTGCCAAAAAGTCAGTAATTGGTATGTAGAATAGAAGAGTTTATTACTTTAAAGCTTAATATAAAAACTGCTTCCTGAATATTCAACCTCTGAAAAAAAGTTTTTGCTGGTTTGTGGTGATCAGGGAAGTTAATTTAACTTCGCATGGATGTGTGTATTAAATAAAAGACATCAATTGTGCACAATTCCGCAACTGATATATACTCCATTTCCTAAGCTTCAATACAGTGTCAAGTGGATCAAGTAATTTTTGTTGCAAGAAGAAAAGACTACAGGAGAGATGAAAGAAAGGTTATAAAAAGAAAGGAAACATAAAAAGAAGCAGTATTATGTTTCAAAATTTTAAAATATGGAAGGGGAAAGCCATTTTGAACACTTGCTCTATTGTGCAATATTATGCTGTTCATTTTTTAAATAAAGGACAGATCAGCATGAGATTTCTTTAATTTATATCAAAACGAATGGTTTATAAACTACATAAGGCATCTTTGAACAAAGGCAGAGTAAGAAGTAGGACAATGTTACTTTTCTTTCTTTTTGGTAAATGAGGCTTAGTTGTTGGCATTACATAGGTTTCATAAAAACACAAAGCTAGAAAGAGAGTGCTACAGTTACAATGTATACAATAAAGTACTAATAAAGCTTAACCCACAAATGTATTGTGTCTAAGCAACTATGTTATGTCCTGATTCTTAGTGTGTTCCCAGTAAACTCAAATAATGACCTCATGTTTCCATAGGAGCTAAAAAAAAAAAAAAATGGGGTAATTTAGTTCCAGTGAGGTTTCAAAATGAGAAAAGCATTTCAAGATGGAGTTCATTTATTCATAAAATATTATACTTTTTATTAGTGTCATTTGAAATTGGGATCCTATGCTAACATTTTCAAAATTACAAAATAAGTGAATTCAATTCTGGTGGTAAATGTCATTCTTGAGGGGACTGTAGTGATTTTGTAAGCCAATCCCGGCATTTTTAAAAGGGAAAATTTGGGCTCAGAGAGTATGAGGGGACTTCAAAAAGTTTGTGAAAAAATGAAATTAAAACATTAAAATAAATAATATAGAGGTCTGGTGACTGCTCTAATATGGCTTGCTCCAGTGCTGCATGGAGCCAGGGGAGCCACCCAGCAAATAGATCAGTCTGGGAAGGTTGATGCCTCCTTACCCACCTTGCAGCTATGATTTAATAATTAAAAAAAAAAAAAGAGTAGAGAGAAAATAAATGTTGGAATAAAAAAAATAATATAAACTTTATTTCTCAACATAAACTTCATAAAATTCAAGACACCTTTGTAAGTGATGACCATTCCTATAGAACTGAGGATACTGGGATTTTAACCATGTCAATGTAGTCTTTTTAAACTTTATGACTTGAAGAAAAATGGACTTCCTTTAAAGATTTTTTTTTTTTTAATTAGGAGACAAAAAGAAGTCAGGAGGAGCCAAATTAGGACTGTAGGGTGGATGAATAATGATTTCTTACCAAAACTCACAAAATTTCCCTTCTTTGATGACAGGAGTGAGCAGAAGCATTGTCATGGTGGAGAAGGACTCTCTGTTGAAGCTTTCCCAGATGTTTATGTGTTAAGGGTTTTGATAACTTTTTCAAAACACTCTCATGATAACCAGATGTTATTATTATTATTATTATTATTTTTGGCCCTCCAGAAAGTCACCAGTAAGCATCTAAAAAAACCATTGCCATGACTTTTGCTCTTGACCAGTCCACTTTTGCTTTGACTGGATCAGTTACATCTCCTGATAGTCATTGCTTTGATTGTGCTTTGTTTTCAGGATCATATTGGTAAAGGCAAGT
The DNA here is from genome assembly GCA_963574355.1 of Loris lydekkerianus. Classification (NCBI taxonomy): domain Eukaryota; kingdom Metazoa; phylum Chordata; class Mammalia; order Primates; family Lorisidae; genus Loris; species Loris lydekkerianus. The sequence goes on from CAUYPK010103298.1 coordinate 6,533, forward strand.
TTCACTCCCTCTTACAATAATTTTAAGAAATGCTTCAGGATCTTGATCCCACTTGTTTAAAATTTCCATTGAAAGCTATGCTCTGTTGTAGCTGATCTGGGCACAATGGTTTTGGTATCCACTGAGTAGAAAGTTTGTCCAGCTTTAATTTTTTTTCTTCAGTTTTTGGCCGGGACTAGGTTTGAACCCACCACCTCTGGTATATGGGGCCAGCACCCTACTCCTTGAGTCACAGCTGCCGCCCTGTCCAGCTTTAATTTTTCAGTCAGAACTGCATAAACCAAACCAATTCAAATGTCTATGTGCTAGCTATTGTTTCACTATTAAGTATATGTTCTCTTAAATTAGGACATGAACAGGATGATTTTTTTCCTTGTAAATTGATGTGGATAGTCTCCCACTGCAAGCTTCAATTTTAACATTGGCTTGTTCTTTCTTAAAATGAACTATCCATTTGTAAACTGCCTACTTCTTTGGAGTATGGACACCATAAAATTTTCATAAAGCATCAATAGTCTTACCATTCTTCCACCCAAGCTTCACCATAAATTTTATGTTTGTTCTTGCTTTAATTTTAGTAGAATTCATGATGGTCTGATAAAGACTCTTTTCAAAGTGATGTATATCCTTTCTAGTGCCTCAAACTAGATGCTGTTCAGACAAGTTATAAAAAGTTAGTAAGTTTATTTTGATTCAAAATAACATTATTAAGTATAAAATGTTTGATTTCCTTAAGTACTAAGTTTGGCAGTTGATACATATATCTGACATTTCACTTCTACACTTCTTATTTTATTTTTCTTGAGAAGGTACGTACTTATTCTTTCAAATATATGTTTTTTCTTATGATTATTTTTCATATATAATTTTTGAGACAGCGTCTCACTCTGTCATCCTTGGTAGAGTGCCATGGTATCACAGCTCGCAGCAAACTCAAACTCTTGGGCTTAAGTGATTCTCTTGCCTCAGCCTCCCAAGTAGCTGGGACTATAGGCACTCTCCACAATGCCTGGTTATTTTTGTTGTTGTAGTTGTCATTGTTGTTTAGCAGGCCTGGGCGGGGTTTGAACCTGCTGCTCAGCTACAGGCAATGAGCCTATCTTTCATATTTTTTAAAGAGCAATTTTTGTGAAACCATAGATAAGTCAAAAATTCATGTTATTTTTGAATATGAGTTCCATCGTGAAACCAATGCAGTCCAGATAGCACAAAATATCAACAAAGTGGGAAGGATGTGGTTACTAAATGTACAATATGTTAATTGATTAAGAAGTTCCATTCTGGTGATTTTAATCTTTTTTTTTTTTTTTTTTTTTTTTTTGAGACAGAGTTTCACTTTGTTACCCTGGGTAGACTGGGTAGAGGGCCATAGCATCATCATAGCTCACAGCAACCTCAGACTCTTGGGCTCTAGAGATCCTATTGCCTCAGTTTTTTCTATTTTTAGTAGAGACAGGGTCTCTCTCTTCCGTAGACTGGTCTCAAGCTCCTGAGCTCAAGCAACCCACCCACCTTGGCCTCCCAGAATGCTAGGATTACAGGTGTGAAACACTGCACCTGGCTTGGTGATTTTAATCTTAACAATGAACCATGTGTGAGACCTGAGACCAGGGTAGATGATGATGATGAAATGAAAGCTGCAGTGGCAGCAAATCCATCTCAACTTACATGTGAATTAGCAGGATGGTTTGATGTTATTATAACAATATTGGACTATTTGAAACAATCTTTATCTACAAGGGAGATAAAGATAGATGGGTTCCACATGAATTAAATGAGCACCAGAAGTGAAATCATTTTGAAGTTTGCCTTTTTTTGGTGTTATGAAATAAAGGTGAAGCATTTATACACTGTGTTATATGTTTGATGAAAAATGGATTCTTTTTGACAATCATGAGAGTTTGGCACAATGGTTGGATAAAGAGGTTCTAAAACATAATCCCAAACCAAATATTTATCAAATAAAGGTAATGGTGTCTGGTGGTCTAGCACTGGTATTACCCACTACAGATTCATGGAACCTGGTCAGTCTATTGTAGGAGATGTTTACTGCAACCTGAAATGGTGAAGATGCTTGTGATTAAGCAACTGAGATAGGTCAGTAGAGACAGGCTGATCATCTTGCAAGACAACATGTCTGCCTCATGTTACACAAACAATGCTGCTCAAACTACAGAAGCTGGACTTGGAAACTTTGTCATCCACTGTGTTTAACAGGCCTTGTACCAACTGACTACCACTCTTTCCAGGCTTTGGACCACCTTTTGCAAGCAAAAATATTCTATTCTCAACAAGCTGTGGAAAACATCTTTTGAAATTAAATTGCCACTCACTCTCTATGGTTTTTTGCTGTTGGAATAACCATGTTACCATTAAGATGGCAAAAGTCCATCTATAGTTTAAGTTCATACTTTGATTAATTGTACTGTTCCTTGTTTGAGATATGATAAATTAAACTTTTGATTTGAAATTAGACATTTTGCATTTATTTATTTATTTTTTATAATTTTGAAATCTATGGATAGTTTTTTTCATAATCTTCGTTTTTTTTCATGAGCTATTTGAAGAACCTTCACAGTGACTTGTCCAATGCCATATAGTTTGAGTCAGGAGAGTTGAAACAAAATTTCGGTACATTTACTTCTAGTTTAGTGTTAGTTCTGATATTTCATACAAGTTAAAACTCATGGGTTATTTTATTTTTAAACAGTGCTCTGTTAGTTTCCTTGGGTAGCCATAACAAAATACTACAAATTGGGTGGCTTAAAACAACAGAAATTAATTGTCTCACAGTTCTGGGGGCTTTCAAGCCAAAATCAAGTTGTCAGCCAGGGCATGCTCTCTTTGAGACTCTGGGTCCTAGCTTCCAGTGGTGACCATCAATCTTTTGTGTTTCTTGGCTTTTAGTTGCATCACTCCATTTCCTGCCTCTGTTGTAATATGGCATTCTCCTTGTGTGTCTTTGTCCAAATTTTCCTCTTCTTATAAAGATACTAGTCATATAGGATTAGGAATCAATCTAATGGTTTTATTTTAACTAAATTACATCTGCAAAGGTGCTATTTCCAAATAATGCTACACTGACAGGTACTCCAGTTTAGGATTTCGATATATCTTTGTCCAGAGACACATTTAAACTCAGAATATCAGTTCATTAAAATATAATGTATATAACTTATAAATCATCCATTAAAGTGTATGATCTATGGCTTTTAGTATATTCACAAGGATGAGCAACCATCACCACAATTTAATTTTAGAAATTTCATTCCCTTTAAAAGAAACTCCATACTCATTATTAGTCACTCCCTATCTTCCTCCTCTGTGTTCTAGTCATAAACAACCACTACTACTTTTTGTCCCTATAAATATGCCTGCTCTGGACATTACATATAAATGAAGTCATGCAATGTGTTGTCCATTGTGACTATTCTTTCACCTAGAAAATGTTTTCAAGATTGATCCATGTTGTAGCATGTATTAGAGTGTTCTTTCTTATTCTTTTTCTGGTTGAATAATGTTTCTTTTTTAGGCATACTGTGTATTTTCTATCATTTCATCACTTAATGGACATTTGAGCTATTTTCATTTGTGGCTATTATAGACAATGACGTTATGAATTTTTGTCAACAGATTTTTATGTGGACATATTTATTCATTTTTCTTGGATATATGTACAACTGGAAATGGAATTGCCAGGTCATATGGTAAATAGGCAATTAACTGTTTAAGGAACTTCCAGATAGTTTTTCATAGTGACTGTACCACTTTATATTTCTACAAGAAATATTTGAGGGTTCCAATTCCTCCACACCATCTATAAACCTGTTATTGATCATCTTCTTTATTATAAGCATACTAGTGAATCTGTAGTAATATCTCAATGTGGTTTTGGTATGTATTTTTCTGATTACCAGTGATGTTCAGCATCTTTTCATGTGCTTATTGGCCATTTGTATATCTTTTGTGAATAAATGTGTATTCAGAACCTTAGATTGTATTTTTGCTTTTTATTGTTGAATTCTAAGAATTTTTTCTACAGTTTGGATATAATTCTCTTATCACATGTATTCTTTGCAAATATTTCCATCCATTCTTTTGATTTTCTTTTTACTTTTTCATGAAGTCCTTTGAAGCATAAAAGTTTTAAAATTTGAAGAAGTCCAAAATTATCTATTTTTCTCTTTTATTGTTTGTGCTTTTCATGTTATATTTAAGAAGCTTTTTTGCCAAATCCAAGTTCATGAATATTTACCTGTATGTTTCCTTCTGTTAATACAAGTTTTATAGTTAAAGTCTTACATTTAGGTCTTTGATCCATTTTGAGTTAATTTTTATGTAGTGTGGGAGGTAAGGGTCCAACTTTATTCTTTGCATGTGGTTATGCAATTGTATCTTCACTATTTATTGAAAAGAATATTTTTTCTCCATTGAATGGTCTTGGCACTCTTGTTGAAAATCAGTTGATACTATACATATAGTTTTATTTCTGAATTCACAATTCTATTCCATTGATCTATATTCTTATCCTATGCCAATACTGTAGTGTCCTGATTACCATTTTTTTGGTAAGATTTGAAATCAGGCAGTGGCTTCCTATTTTGTTCTTCTTTTTCAAGATTGTTTTGATTATTCTGGGAATCTTGCAATTTTATATGAATTTTGTAATCAGCTTGTTAATTTCTAAAAAGAAGACAGCTGAGATTCTGATAGGGATTATGTTGAATCTGTAGATCAATTTGGGGAGTATACCATCTTAATAATATTAAGTCTTCCAAACTATCAATACAAGATATTTTCCCATTTATTTAGTTTTTAAATTTCATTCAACAATGTTCTGAGTAAGTTTTTGCACATTTTAAAATTTGCTACTAAGTATTTTATTTTATTTAATGCTATTGTAAATGGACTTGTTTTCTTAATTTCATTTTTGATTGTTCATTGCAAGTATATAGAAATAAAATTGATTTTTCATATTAATCTTGTATCCTGCAGCCCTGATGAACTTGTTCATTAGTTCTAATAGATTTTTAGTGAATTCCTTAGTATTTTTTTAATATAAGGTTGTTAACACCTACAAAAGGAAATAATTTTACTTCTTCCTTTCTTATCTAGATGCATATTTCTTTTTCTTATTTCTTTTTCTTAGAAACCTGGGTAAGAACTGCAGGTTAAATGTTGAATAGAGATGGTGAAAATGGGCATTCTTGTTTGTTCCTGAGCTGAGGAAGTTTTCATTCTTTCATCAATAACTATGATGTTAATTATGGGCTTTCTTATTACTAGTCTCATCTATCCAACATTTTTCCCCCACTGACAACCTTTGCATGACTGTTGCCCAACTCTTCAACCCCAGATTTAATACAAAGTCCTACTAGTCTAAATAACCGTAACTTTTTTATTTTATAACATATGACCTATTAATTTTTGCCTGTGACCCTATTTCTCATAAAGTTAAAGATAATTCCCCATTTTCACCAACAATAGAGTTCATACACTTCCTTATGATAAAGCTGTATTTCCCAGATTACTGCACCACTGTCTCCTCAACACGCACTAGTGGACACACATACACATGTAGACACATGTACACAACATCATGTGATTCCTTGACTCCTCATTGCTGAGGTTTTTGAAGCTAATTTGTACTTTATTTCAATGCATACCACTTTGCAAATATTCCTTCGTTGTTTCATATATCTGTTTTAGTTCTATCAACTACACTGTGAGTTTCTCCAGAGGCAATGACTAGGAATCCTGCATATTTATTTTACTCCCCAACAGGGCTCAATGCAAAGATTTATAGCAGCGGTTCTCAACCTGTGGTCACGACCCACAGGAACTGTATTAAAGGCTTGCAGCATTAGGAAGGTTGAGAATCAGAAAGAGAAAAAGCTTAAAAAAGTTTACTGACTTCAGCTGAATTTTATCCTCCCAGAAAGACCTCCTTTTCTTTGTGGGATACTGTGAAAATCAGAAATTGCCTGGATACTATTTACACCTCTATTAGTGCCTCATCTCCATTTTTAAATCATTTCTTCTTTTCCTTATATTGACTAAGTTTCCAGAAGGAAATAGTTGCCTCCATCAACTTTTATAGCTTAATGAAAGTCTCAACCAGGTTTACCCGCTTTCCTTCCAGGGTACATGCACCACAAATTAAGGCAAAGTCATGCCCATAGCTCTTGTTTAGAAAATGTATGATTTTTAGGTTGTCCCTAGTAAAGCAATACAGTCCACTGTGACTTCAAACATGATTTTCTTTAAAAATGATTGCCTCTCAGTGTGAAATGTTCATTCTTAAGGCCAGGATCATGCTGGGGTAAGGGTTTGTAACAAAGGTCTCAGTTTCCTGAGCATAGTGCCTAATGTTGCTTTCTTTCCCCTGGCATTTGCTTGTTTTCTATGCTTTATTGCAACTAAAATATTGACATGTCCCTGCCCTATCCCACTAACTATTGGAAATGTCATAAAAAGAAAATCCTTTGTAATAAACCACACATAACAGGGCTTGGTCTTGTTGTCTTAACAGATAAAAAGGCAGGCTGCATGCCAAATGGTGTTTATTAGATACTTGCTGAGCATGTATCATGTGTCAAGCATGGGGGGGTAGGCAAGTAAATACATGGTTGCTTCTCTAAGACAGTTTACTGTCTCACTGGGGTAATAACACTAATGTACCTTACAAAAAGAGCTATTAAGTTAGAAATAGTGCATAATAATTGTTAAAACAAGGGCAGAGGAGCATATGGTCATTGTAAATTGAAATCATGGAAGGACTTTGAGAGAGGGTAAGGTCTCAAGATTGATGTGGAGTAATTTTGACCAGCAGAGAAGTGAAAGGAATGTGCAAAAACTAACATAAGACTGGAAATACAAGGAGACCAGACTGATATGAAGATCCATACCAAATTATTAAAGTAACATAAGTCTAGATTGCAGTGTGTCTTGAATGGGAAGAATCACAGATTAGAGCTGAAAGAGCTTTGCTAATATTCCAGCTGGGACTAGTCCAGTGTTTAAATCCTATAGATTTCATTAGAAATTTTTTAACCTATGGAATTCTTTCTTCAAATGGAATCGGATTAACTGGATTAATCATGTGTAAAGAAGCTGAATATAGACTGCTGTTGCATGAGGGGAAGGCGGAACGCCCAGCTCCCCACCCTGCGCCAGGAGATGAAAAATTCAGCAGACCACAAGATAATGTTAGGATTGGATTAAAGATGGCAGCCGAGTAACAGCTTCCCTGCAACTGGGTACGGCGAGTCTGGGGAGACAAGACTCCAGGCATCTCTGGACGGTGGGATCTGCCTATAATCATCCCTTTGAGGACACAGGGAGCCAGCAAGGGACATCTGGACCCCAAGAGGACGACAAAAACAGTGGAAAACTGGCAAGTGGTTGCATGTGTTCGATCGACCTAATCACGCCGGCAACCGTGAGTACAAGCAGCAGTGAGACTGCAAACAGAAAGGCCTTACCTGTGAACTGTTTTGGTGTTCTTGGACTTGGCACTCAGTTGAACTGCCTTGGGGAGAGCTTGACCAGGAGTGTGAAAAACTTTGGGCATTGTCTGGGGTCCAGACTGAGCCACTGAGCTGGGCGCAGGAAGCCATTGTGAAAGAACTGCCCTGGCAAGCTCCGCCTTCAGGGTCCCAGAGCAAGGATTGGGTGGGACAAAGTAATCTAGTGACTGAGCAGCCTAAAGGTGGGGGCTGAGCTGCCTTACAGCCTTAATCCTTAGGGGCAGAGTGAGACGGTTTTGGCACACTGGAGCCTTGGGCTGTTGCCCTGGGTAGAGTACCGTGACATCACAGCTCATAGCAACCTCAAACTCCTGGGTTTGGTGCCGCCCAGATGTCCATAAGAGCTGTGCAGCGATCCCCGACCCGTGACCTGCACCCACCGGGCCTCTGCATTCCCTGACCAGGAACTGCGGGAGCCATGCAACCCTACATCCTTCCTCCTGTGTACTCCCAGCCTCCACACTAGCCCGTTCATCTGGCCAGGGACTCTGGTGGCTGCGTGCCCTCTGGAGCCCTCACTGCCTCTGCGCAGAGCCCTTCTGCTGGAGCCTTGAGGTCTCTGTGCCAAAGTCACTGGGTGCCAGGCACGCCCAGAACCGTACGCACCACCCCCAGCCCTGTTGCTGGATCCGGGTGTGTCACACACTGGACCTGCTTCCACAACCAGAACTCCCTAGCCAGAGCAGCCCCAGAGGAACTACATAGGGTCACTCCCTACAAAGATCCAGCAACAATAGAGTGATCCTGCTGGGGTCTAATCTTGGAGAGACACCTCCCCAATTCTGAGGATGGCCAGAGGCAACAGTGAAAAATAATCATGAGAAGAAATCAAGAGAAAAACTCAGGCAATATGAATAATCAGATTAGATCAACTCCCCCAAGGATCAATGGGGCAGAAACATCACAAGACCCCATGCACAAACAAATAGCTGAGATGTCAGAAATTGAATTCAGAATCTGGATAACAAATAAAATCAAATTAGAATTCCAAAAGTTATCTCAAGAATTCAATGGATTCAAACACCAAATGACCAAAGATTTTGACACATTGAGACAAGAAGTTGCATCCCTCAAAGATCTGAGGAACACAGTAGAATCCCTCAGTAACAGAATGGAGCAAGCAGAAGAAAGGATTTCTGACATTGAAGACAAAGTTTTTGAATGCTCCCAAACCCTCAAAGAAGAAAAGAAATGGAGAGCAAAAACAGACCACTCTCTCAGAGAGCTCTGGGATAACTCAAAGAAAACCAATACTCGTCTTATAGGGATCCCTGAAAGTGACGAAGTGGCCTCACAAGGCAGAGTCTCTTCTCCATGAGATTATGAAGAA